>JAQQSB010000861.1:0-18106 GCA_029721515.1 Synanceia verrucosa
TTCTATAGTTTAACACGCTGTAGAGTTCAAATTTACACTGCATGTCTGGATAAAAACTGACCTGCTTAGACTCTCTGTCTGTTGTTAACTGGAGTGGTCACTGGACACTAGACTGATGTGTGTGTGTGTGTGTGTGTGTATACATGCATTATGCATTAAGATACATTAATGTGTAATAATGCACTTATTGATTTTTGACAATACTTAGTTACTTTGCGGTTGCCCGGGTAACCAAATATGCAAATGATAATAGAAGGTACAGTACAGATCAAAGCAGAATAGAATACAGATCAAAGCAGAATGGAATACAGATCAAAGCAGAATAGAATACAGATCAAAGCAGATTAGAATACAGATCAAAGCAGAATAGAATACAGATCAAAGCAGATTAGAATTCAGATCAAAGCAGAATGGAATACAGATCAAAGCAGAATAGAATACAGATCAAAGCAGAATAGAATACAGATCAAAGCAGATTAGAATACAGATCAAAGCAGAATAGAATAAAGATCAAAGCAGATCAGAATACAGATCAACACAGGCAGACCTACGTGAGGCTTGAACCAGAGGGAAGACAATCCCGGGGTAGGGCCCTGGAGGCCATTTTCAGTCAAGCCAAGAACGGGGGGGTCGGCTGCTCAGGACCCCTGTGCGGACCCCCTATGGATGTTGTCTTTGGGAGTCATAAGACTGTTATGAGTTACATAGCAGTACTGACAGAGTTGTTGTCAGTGGGTGTGTATTAAGACTGTTATGAGTTACATAGCAGTGCTGACAGAGTTGCTGTCAGCGGGTGTGTATTAAGACTGTTATGAGTTACATAGCAGTGCTGACAGAGTTGCTGTCAGTGTGATTTCTGACCACTGCTGCTGGAAATTTTAATTGGAGACCTTTGGGGCAGAAGTAACATACATATTGAAGACTTTTAGTTGTTTGTCAGTTTGTCTCAGTCTAAACTAACACAATGGGTAATGAATCGTCCAAAGCTCTGAGTCGTGGTGGATCGAAAGCTAATGTAATTTAATTCTCCAAATAGCAGAAGGAGAGGTCAACCTGTCATTGAAGTCATGTGGTAATACATATTTTTGCACACATACCGTACATCTGAGCAAATAACACATTTATACATGATATGAGACCTTGCATGCCTGTGTGGTCACAGGTAGATAGTCAGCTAGGTGGAGGGCGTCATGGTCACAGGGTCACTTCACTGTAAGAAATGATTCTGTGCTCATGTAGATTTGAATTAATGTATTAGATAAAATACATTCAATATGATTGTGTTTTTGATTTTGAGACAACTATTTAATTAAATTTCAAATAAAATGCACCCATTGTAGTTAATAATAAAAAATAAAACATAAGGATTATATTATACAAACCCAAATAGAGAGAACATTGAGTTGATTGAAATTAATATAAACAGGCAGATTTTAATTGAAGTGTTTTTTTTTAAAAATTATGTCCGCAATTCCCATCATGCCCCTGCCCCATATTACAGTATTTGCAGTTACTTTGTTAAGCTAGCTGATTCACCTTTGTAAATGCAGATATTACTTTGTGTTTTAGTGCTCCTGTTTTGAACATGGCAGTTTATGGAGTTCATTGTCATGTTTTTGCTCTTTTACAGTTCCACCATCGGTGAGGTGGCTGTAACGTTTCTTGATCCAGGGACTGCAGGATGTCATGCAGCCTGGTCCCCTGCCACGTCAGGCAGGTGCTGTTAGCCAGGGACAGATCACATTTAAGGTAAGATATACAGTAAGTTTAGGTTAAGGATAGATATCATAAAAGTCTTGTCTCAATACCTGCATCAAAAAAGATGTCAGTCAGAGCCAAAAGGATTGGCAGAGTAATCAATGAGTCGATAGGCAACTATTTTGATAATTGATTCATTTTTCATTTTTTAAAGTGGTTCACTGGTTCCAGTATTTAGCCTAGCAAAGATCCTTTATGAACCATTGCTGGTGCTAGCTTCTGGTAGTTGTACAGTAAAGCGACAAGCATCATTTTGTACCATAACCTTGGCCTACTTACCAGCTATTGGTCTGTTCTGATTGCAATTTGCTTGATTACTATGAAAATAAGAGCATAGTTAATATAGCTGAATCATGATTAACAAATGCTTCATGCTATCAGTTAAGACATACTGTATCTATACAGCTACATGTAGACCATATCTTTTTTCATGTTTAGCCTTCATGTCAACTTAGCTGTATAAACACAGATACAATAATTATGTACATATTTAATAGGAGGGGCAATTTCCCCTATTTAGATGTTACAGTCAAGGCAAAGATCTAGCAAGTAGGCTAATTAGCGACTTGTTGTTAACTGGACTGGTCACTGGACACTAGACTGATGTGTGTGTGTGTGTGTGTGTGTGTATACATGCATTATGATTTAAGATACATTAATGTGTAATAATGCACTTATTGATTTTTGACAATACTTAGTTACTTTATGTTGCCCGGGTAACCGAATGTGCAAATGATAATAGAAGGTACAGTACAGATCAAAGTAGATTAGAATACAGATCAAAGCAGATTAGAATACAGATCAAAGCAGATTAGAACAGAACGGAACACAACTGAAGTGTTTAACAGAAGACACGCTGCTCATTTCACCTGAGAAAGTGAAGACAAAACTTTTGAGCTAGCTGATCCATCAGTTATCGGCATCAAGTAAGTACACAAATACATAAAGTAAAGCACTCATTAACCAGCTATTATTATTATTACCAAAACACATTTCACCAATGGTCTGTTAGCTGTCAATACAACACTGTTCTACAAAATTTCTCAAATTTTAAAGTACCTGCTCCAGTTCATATTGTATCATATATTATATTATTGGAGTATTAATGCTGATACATCAACATGTAAGCTGTATTTGGGGGCTGGAGTCTATCCCAGCTGGGTGATTCTCACGAAACTGTCCTGACTTTTGCAAAAACAATTTTAGGTCAATTTTGCTAGTTTTTTAATTGAGGGTCTCAATTAACTGTCTCAATTAAAATAAATGATCAATACATGTTTTTTAATACATTTTGGAATGTTTTATTGAGTCACTGACCGAATAAGTTCATTACCGTCACACATTTTCAATTGATGATAACTGAATATGTATGAAAGGTAGACCTTTTGTTTTTTTCATGCATGTTCTATTAATAGTTCAGAATAGCCACATAGTGTAAACATTCATAATTTTTTTATTGACAGACTTCAAATAGCTCCTGTACAGAAATAAAATTTGAAGTTATCACTCATGCCCATCCAAATATTTCCATATACAGCAAATGTGACGGTAATGGAAAGCTGTTACAGTAATGAAAAATTTTGTGACGGTAATGACTTCACATGGTATTCATACACAGAAGCCATGTTTTTAGTATTCACAAATTAGGCTACGGTCCAATCTTTTTCACTATTTATCATGTAAGGCTATATTAGAACTACTGAATGATTAGATTGTCTTGGGTAATGAGAAATTAAGCTTGACTTTACAAAAAACAATGAATCAAGAGCAATTCATAACAGAAGGTTTAATGTAACCACAATCGATGCAATGTATACAATAACATTTTCAGTTTCATTTTCAAGTCATTAAGAGCATCTTCTTTTTAGAAGATGTATAACAGAACCAACATCAATACAATGTAACAAGAATCAATACAATACAATAATCAAATACAATAATCAAACAATCAATAACTTTCCAACCCTCCTCACCCTTTCAACCCTCTCTCATTTATGTTTTACCCAAATCTCTTCAGCAACACTGAAGTGCCTGGCCGACGATGTAGTTGGCATAGGCTCAGGGATCAGGTCCAGGATGTTTTCTTTGAAGTACCACACTTTGCCCCCTGGATTCCTAGTAGAGGGGGTGTAGAACCAATTCCCACCTGTGGACTCCATGGTGTCTGCTTCATATTCATCACCTACGATCTAGAGAAGATGAAAAAGAAATCACACTCAGTGCGAAGTGAGCAGGCCTAAAATAGCTCAAGCAAAGAACAATGATGCTTCAGGCGAATGGATAAACCATGTTAAAAAGCATCCAACCCTACAAAAACAACAATAATGCATTTCTACTGCTGGGTGAGAGAAGCACTGTGCCATGCCACAGCCTCTCACCGCAGAGTGTGATGCTCTCCCGGCCAAAGCAGGTCAGGAACACCAGCCGGGAGAGCTTCGGCCGGGAGAGCATCACACTCTGCCGCAGGAGGCTGTGGCACGACATGGTGTGAAGAGAAATTACCATCTCATCCCTATTTTCCGTCTCTTCTTTGAGAATGACTACTTTTGGAGCATAGCAATCACATGCAGGCTCACAGAAGCATGAGACATCCCTCACTCTGATCTTCCCTGGTTCTGTTGCAATAAGCTGAAAGAAAAACAACAGAAAAATGTATGAGTAACGTTGCACATTTATTCAGTGAACATAATGGGAATCATCATAATCTGATTGTTTACTGAGTGATACCTTACCTGATGTACTTTCAGAGTGCCCTGCACTGTCTTCAGTGATGGGGGCACTAACTCTCCAAATGTTTCAATGTCCTCTTCAGTCACCTTGAAGAGTTTCACTGAACTCTGCTCTGACAGGTTGTGCAGCAAGGCTTCAGCATCAGGTATGTCCGTTCCATAGGCTACCAGCCTGTCTGCAAGATTTTTCAGTGCTCCTCCAACGCCGTCTGGAGCACCTTTCCCGTGTGATGCCTCTGTAAAATTCCAGGTCACAGACTTGAAACCCTTTATGAAAGGCACTGTGGATGCCAAATAGAAGGAGACCTGGGGATGGTGGGAGAGAAAGATAGAGAGGTTGAACGTTGAGAGTGAGTCAGAAAGTGAGTGACAGTGAGTGAGTGTAAATATGGGGTATTTTTGTCTTTCTCATGTTTTACTGATGGATTTATAAAATTCTGACCAATCAATATCAGTCTAAAAGTTATTGCTCATGACAAACCTTGTTGTGGTATTGGGAAGTTGGCCCATCAGACACCAGGTGGACATGTTTTACTGTGGGGTGACTGGATTTTATATGCTGCCACACTGGATCAAGGTGTGCCCACGTCGCTACAGCATCGTGCTTTAGACTACTGGATACCATTATTTCCTTGCTCCACTTACAGTTGTAACTTTCACTGTAGTCAAAATGTACAACTCCTTCATCTTCCACCAATCTCTCTTTCAGCCGCCTGATCTCTCTGAACTGGTGTGCTATGTTGAAGAGGTGAACCTTGAAACGTGGCAGGTCGTTCTTTGTTTGCTCCACCAGTTTTTCTCGGCTGGCCGCTTTCGTTTCCAGAGTGGTGTGCTTGCCTTCAACCTCAGTACCATCAGGAGATTTTTTCCAGTATGGTGATGTTTTAGTCACCCACTCATTCCATCTCATCATGTAGTTCTTTGTGGCTGGGTTCATCACAACTGGCAATGGGTTGTCTTTGCAGGTGTTGCGACGGTTCTCATGTTGTGGCGTCTGTTCTGTGTAACCTTCCTTTTGTCTGCCAGCTTCCTTTGTGTCTGATGCAGCCCTGCATTCTTTGCTTCAAGACGTTTTATTTTTTTTCTCAGATTGTCGAGCTCCTTGTTTTTCTTCTCGAGCTTTGTCAGTGTGATCTTCAGTTTTTTAGTTAGCTTGAGTTTTTCCTTTGTGGACATTGTTCTTTCAGGTGTTGATGTCATTGGACCAGAGGGTGATTGTGTTGCATCACTAATGGTCTGAGTTCCTCCGGTTGATGGCGTGTCCTCCTGGAAGAGAGTGAGACAGTGATTGAGTAAGACAAAGTGTGACTGACTGAGTGAGTCAGAGAGTGAGTGAGTGACTGAGTAAGAAAGTGAGTCAGTGAGTGAGTGAAAAAGAAAGGAATGACAGTGATGGAGAGGGCAGCAAGTGAGTGATCGATAGGTTGATTGGGTGAGTGCTGAGATATAAAAGCAATAACACCTTATTATAGGATTATGCAATCCTGTCATTTTCGTCCCTGGGCTGTAGCACTGGTCTGGGCTGTAGGAGTTGGTCATCTGTGCCGGAGACATCAGATGGGGGGCTGTCGTTCAGAATTGCCTGGAGGCATTTTTTCTTCTTCTTGTACCTCTTTGAGTTTTCATTCCACTTTGCTGTTTGTTTTTTTTTTTTTGCTGTTTAGCAGTTAGCTCTCCGATAGACTTTAAAAGTCCCTTCTCCTTTCTCTTTTTGTACCTGCATGTATTACAGAATATCAAATAATTCTTCAATTCAATAACACATTCCTTACAATTGAATTGCAACTTTAAGCCATAAAACTGGCTCACAGATGTGAAAACACTCAGATTTTCCGTATGAAGTTCTCTATGTAATGTAAAATAAAAGGTTATGAGTATCTAAACATGATATGAGTTGGATAAAAATTAGTCCTCAAATGAAAAGATGAATTGTGATCCTTTTTTGACCCCTGAAGCAGTATGTGTCACTGAGTTACAAGTGAGTTGTTTTAAGATAAATTCTATCATGGAGCCACATTGCCATCTAGTGGACAATGAAGGTAAATCTTCCATATAATCTTTTGATATTTCATCTGTGAACTTTATGCAAAGCTGTGTTCAAAGTTAATAACTTAGTAATTATAATCTATTGTTTTTCTTTGTTAGCATGGTTGAATTAATCCTGTTTAATCTTGTTTAGTTTGGTAAACTACATAATGAGATGCATTACGTCTTAAAGTTATGTGATAATAATCTGCTTATAACATTTGCTGAAAACTGGTAATTATCAAATGTCTCATCACGTGCTTAACACTAAGGTAATAATTTGTTTGGTTTATAGTGGGAAGTGAATATGTGATTCATAAGTTAACGAGTAGATTATATTCAATTCACTGACATATGAATTAAAAGTGAAAAGAGAGGAAGGATCGTTTAACTCCTCCCAATTCCACCACTTCTCAAGAATAATAGAAAACCAAAAATCTCCAGACTTCAGTTGTCTTTTAGCTGTTGTCTTTCGTTTTTACGGTCTTCATCTGTGTCTCATTCGTTCTTTTTTTATTCTCGCTCTCTGTTATTTGGTTATGTCTACGTGTTAATTTTTAACATCTGATCAGTCAAGTTTAGTCTAAAAAGCAACAGTGCTTTCATTTCAATGTTTTCATTTCTTTTATTTGGAGTTAACGTTAAGACGATACCCTTCTGGCCAAACAAGATTTAATGAATGTATTATCTGAATAATTTGTACAACACCATCTGCCACCGAAAGCCAGTCAGCGTCCAGCCATCGCCACCAATGTGCGACCGAAGTCTCTCCGGTGACCAATAGGCCAGCTGATCAGCGACAACCCAGCTCGCTCTCGTTCCACCCTGCCGACAGGCTTAACCTCCAGTCTGGACTGTGAATCCAAGAAGCACCAGAGCCCACTAAGCTGCCTTCTGGACCTGCCTGGAACCAGGAAAACCTGCACAAAGTAGGACGCTTCTGCCCTTTTCTGATTCTTGAGTTGGTGTCAATCAAACTAAAATATCCACTTAATTTTTAACAGTAACAGTGAATTACCTCTAGAAAAGAATTAACTTCTTCCCTTAACACTACACACACACACACACACACACACACACATATATGAAGTAAATGCATAAAATTCCTGATTCAGAGTTTTATGATCTTATGATATCAGACTGATCGATCAAATAAGCTTAAACCTTTGATAAAAAGAGATGGTTCCCCTGATTCAACGAGCAAATCGCTGATTAATAATTAATAGTTAGTTCTGTTAATTATTGATAATTGATAATTCATTTATTAAAGCTACAATTCATGAGTTGAAAGAGCTAGCAAGATTTGAAAGTAGCACCTCCTCTCAGCCTCCCCTTACCTCCACACTCTCCTCCCATCAGTGCTCCGTCCAAAGCTCCACCCCTTCAAACTTGAACAGTAGCATTCAGCAGGGAGAGGAGAGCTGTTATGCTACATCACCACAGCTGTAAAACGTCCCATTCAAAGCCAATATATCAACGTCATTTTGTCACCTTTATAATGCAGACAGTGATGATTATGACTGTTCAATATGGTCAAAATGTCATATCCTATAACCTCTTCAATACAAGCGGCACTGACGACCAGTTTACAAGAACAGATCAGCTAGCATGACCAAGTTAGCATTGAGCTAAAGGCCCAAACGTACTCGGCGGAACGGACACGGAGTGCCCAGAGCTCAAATTTTGCAAAGCTCACGGTCTCTGCTCCATACTGTTGTCTCACAAAACACTGCTCTGCATTTATTTTTCACATGACCCACTTTAAATGTGACATCTGATCTTAAATGATAAATGGCTAGCGGCAGAGCGCTCCACTATGGAAGCTTTGAGCTGAACGGACATCCAGATTCTGCTCCGTTCAGTCTGCTGGAGTCTGTGAGCATCTTTATAATGCAGACACTGGAGACTATGACTGTGCAATATGGTCAAAATGTCATATCCTATAACCTCTTCAATACAAGCCACACCTACGACCAGCTTACACCCACAGAGAAGCTAACGTTAGCATCAGGCTAATATGCGCTACAACAGTAGCTAAGTTAGCAAACATTACATATTTCATGAAAATAAAAACTCCTCCCTAAGCTAAACAAATAATTACCTGTCCAACAGGACGAAAGTAACTTCTGCATCACTTTTCAGTCCCTTCAGATGTCTCAGTGTCTCCACCGATGTTCACTCTGGTTTGTCCTCTTAGCTTTATCCAGAGTTTTGTCTTTCAGTCTTTTCTTCCTCCCTCTTTCTTCTCTTTGTCTGTTTAGCATGATGAGTCGTCAGAAGTAACACTGAAGTGGTATTTTTGGCTGCATTTTCTCTGACATTGTTCCCTACAGAAGGGATTTCCCTGCTATCTCTGTATTTCTGCAGATGAACTGTGTGTTTGATATTTCCAGCAACAGCGGGGAGGAGGGAGGGACATGAGCAGGATGACACATGATTGGTTCTCTCATCTCGCTCTGAGTGTCAGTTGATTGGTCAGAGTTTTTACAGTCCTGTAGCTGCCACAGAGGTTTGATTCTTTCCCTTCCTTTTTCTGAACACATCATGTATTGACTGCTCTCAGGGTAGAAGGAGCATTTCACCCAGTAGAACAAAAAGTGTTTCTGAACAGCATCATGGATTGCAGCTTTAATATCTAAAAAGTGTGGTTTATGCTACATCACACATTTTCAACATTCAACTTTTAAATTAATTTCACACATTTTCAACATTGAACTTTTAAATTGAATTAAACAAATTATACATTCATATTTTTTCAAAATTTATTCTACTTCACCTTCCCAAAACATTCAACCCAGCATTAGCAGATTAGCTTAAGCTAAGCAGCATTCAGCATGAGCAGCGTAGCTTCAGCTGACAGTATTCCCACACATTTTCAGTAGGAAATGCATATTTTAGTTGTCACTGTATTAGTTCTTGGTGAGTGGCACTCTGGGTTTATTTGCATAACCTGGGAATAAATCTTCAGTCAAATCTGCTATTACTATGTCCAAATTCTCAGAGGCGTCAATGGATTCTACATCTGTATGGGTGGATGAGTTTTGCTGCAGGAGATGACATGTTTGATTTATAATATGTATGTTAGTGGAGAGCAGGAAGATGTGCAAGACAAGCAAGAGGGGATGCATTACATACATACATACAGCTTTTCAATTCAATTCTTCTGCCTCTGTTACTGTTGTTGTTAGTTGTAGTTGATTATTTTGTGTAAATCAATCAATGAAATTGTTTTCTTTTGGGTTTTTTGTAGAACGTCTTTATGACAATTGAGAGCTGACAGGAAAAAGGTAGATTAAAAATTGATTAACTGTTTAGTTGTTTGTGATTGAATGATGTATTATAAATGCCAGTTTAGTAGAAGCTTTACTCAGTATCATTTACAGTTAGTAGTAAGAAATCCTTATGATTATTTTATTGTTGTTATGATTTTATTCAGTATCCTTGACAAGTATTAGTGAGAAATTGTTGTGATTGTTTGTTTGACAAGTTCTATGTTCAGAGTTCAGTGTTAGTTTTAGCTAATTATGTATCAGAGCTACCATGCACACATGGAAAGTTTGAATACTGCAACCATCAAACTCAGTTCACCAAATTGGACACAAGACGGAGCCAAGTTCGTTTGTGGTGGACCAGGAGTAGGTGGAGCATGAGTGGGTGGACCAGGAGTAGGTGGAGCAGGAGTGGGTGGAGCATGAGTGGCTGAATCAGGAGTAGGTGGATCATGAGTGGGTGGATCAGGAGTAGGTGGAGCAGGAGTGGGTGGATCAGGAGTAGGTGGAGCAGGAGCAGGTGGATCAGGAGTAGGTGGATCATGAGTAGGTGGAGCATGAGTGGGTGGACCATGAGTGGGTGGACCAGGAGTGGGTGGATCAGGAGTAGGTGGAGCATGAGTGGGTGGATCAAGAGTAGGTGGAGCAGAAGTGGGTGGATCATGAGTAGGTGGAGCATGAGTGGGTGGATCAGGAGTAGGTGTAGCATGAATGGGTGGAGCATGAGTGGGTGGATCAGGAGTAGGTGGAGAAGGAGTGGGTGGATCAGGAGTAGGTGGAGCATTAGTGGGTGGACCAGGAGTAGGTGGATCAGGAGTAGGTGGAGCAGGAGTGGGTGGATCAGGAGTAGGTGGAGCATGAGAGGGTGAAGCATGAGTGGGTGGAGCAGGAGTAGGTGGAGCATGATCGGGTGGATCATGAGTGGGTGGACCAGGAGGGGGTGGAGTAGGAGTAGGTGGAGCATGAGTGGGTGGAGCAGGAGTAGGTGGAGCATGAGCAGGTGGATCAGGAGTAGGTGGACCAGGAGTGGGTGGATCATGAGTAGGTGGACCAGGAGTGGGTGGACCAGGAGTAGGTGGAGCATGAGTGGGTGGATCAGGAGTAGGTGGACCAGGAGTGGGTGGAGCAGCAGTGACGTAGTTAGTCACACCTCTCAGAATGACCTTCACAATTCAGGTGAGCTTTGTTCAGTCTCACAACCAGTACGGAGAAGGAAACTTGTCCCTGTAAGACAGCTGCAGTCTTACAAAGAGTGGAGTGTATCGTCTCCTCGGTGGGACAATCAGAACCAGAATCAGAATTTCTTTCAGCACAAATAAGTACTTCTGAAGCACTTATAACTCTGCTCAGTCAAACCTCCACTACCATGGCGGGCAGCGCTAACAGGAAGGGTAGCTAGTCCAACCAGCTAACATGGAATGAGAGTACAATTACACTTTGCATGCAAACTCAAATAAATGTTAACACAATGCAGCCTTGACTTATTTCTTATTTTTGTAGGGTCAGTAAGCTCCCTGCAGAGGGAGCAGCTCAATACTGCAGAAATGACTACAAGAGCAGTGAACAACTAGTCAGTGGAGGCAGACAGGCTGATGAGTGCACAGAAAGAAGCTGACAGGGATCACTGAGCACAAAGACGCTCCCTGTAGCACATGAATAATCAGTCATTCATTTGTATAACATCAGTATTTATAATCAATAACTCTTCAGTTATTGATTCACACAGACACCATCCAGTTTTGTGGAAACAGGGAAAACTTGCAGATTTGATATGATAGGGTCTCTTAACCTAAGGCAGCTCTTGAGATTCTTGGACCTCGTGTCCAGTGATTCAATTTGCTTTATAGACACACACAAATCAAATAACCAACTTCTTTATGTTTATTTGACAAACTACATGACTAAACTACGAACAGAAACTATTTCACTACATTGTAGCATAAACAGTGTAGAGCAGATTGGTCAATCATTAATTAATTAATGTATTTATAAACAATAGATTTAAGTTATTGATCATAAACCAAAAATTGCCTTTAATAGTAGAAATCATAATGGTGCAGTCTCTTAATCTCAGGGTGATTCAATTACAAAGTTCCAGTTAAATTCAGCGGTGGTTATCTAGACCATGCATGCTGAACGGTACACCAAACCTAAACCAAATTTTGTTAACAGCCTAATTCTTAATTTGGTCTAGATAACCACCACTGAATTTAACTGGTCACATTGAATTAATTAATCAGATATTCATCCTTTGAACTTTGCCTTTGTTTAATCATTCATTCCATTTTTGTCACAGTGAGTCAATGTCATGTATCTTCCATCAATCTTCCTTTATTCTAGTTTTTATTTTCTGTTTTATTATTTCTGTTAGTAGTCTGGTCATTTAGTTTGTCAAACTAATCATTTATTATTAGTTATTTTCTGTGACAGTAGTAGTCTGGTTATAGTTTGTCAAATAAACTTCTCATTTATAAAGAACTTGGTTATTTGATTTGTGTGTGTATATAAAGTAATTGAATCACTGTACACTAGGTCAAGAACTCTGTAGCACCCTGAGATTAAGAGACTCTATTAATTAATGTCAAATTCACAAGTTTTCCCTGTTTTAGCAAAACTGGGTGGCGCCCTGATAATTTCTACTATTAAAGGTAATTTAATGGTTTATGATCAATATCTTAAAGATATTGTTCATAAAAACATAATTTGATATTAATTAATGTTTGACTAATCTGCTCTACACTATTTATACTACATTATAATTTGGCGCCTCACGCGGGGCCTTACACAAATTTGATTGTTTTATTGTAAACACAAATAAAACAACACAATTTACATAAATAAATAAATAAATGTCTTCAGTGGGTATCTATCAGACACTGTAAAAAGAAAACAATGACAGGTTGCAATTGTTCCCAGGCAGAACAAAATAAGCTGGAATATAAGAGGAGCATTTTTGGTATAAATTTAAAGACAAAAATTTAGCATGTCTAAAATATGACTATCAAAATTAAATTCGTAACACGTTAGAGTTAAATGCTCTAGGTAGAAAACACCGGCAACTAAGCGTGTGAAAAAAAAAAATCAAAGAATAGTATAAACAAACCTAAATACTATTTAAAACTACAACATAAACAGATATGGTATTAATACAGAATAATCAAGAGTATTAATACTGTAAATAAGTAATGATAATTAAATTAAATGGGAGTCATAACTGCAGAAATGACCCCATACACTAATCTGCAATGCAGCTTGACTGCCTGTTCTGTTTCAGTGTGTTTTTGTTATTTGTTCAGTATTAGCAAGTCTTAAAGTCTGTTATCTAAGTCAGAACATGAGAAATTAAATTTGCCACAGTAACGCCCTACTGGTAGTGAACGACAAAAGAAAGGCTACAGCCTCACTAACTTGTACCTATATTTATTTGAATTTACAGGCAGAACTGCACGCTCATCATTAAGGCCTTGCTTAAATTGATTGCTGCGTTGTACCAGAATCAAATATTCGTCCCAAATATTGTTAAGTCTTACCGCAAGTCTCCGGAAGCTTTTATCTTATTGTGAATCTCTGCCGTCAGGATGAGCACACCTGTAATCTGCTGTAAACCTGATGAATGTAAACATTAATGTGTTGGCTGAGCTGTCCGAATCAGGTGAGCATGGGGCCCTACTCTCTACTGTTTGTTGACAGACCTAAAACAGTATAGACTCAACAGTTTAAATTAGAACGTTAACACCTTAATGAACAGAATAAACTAATGAAAACCTACCTAAAATGGAACAGTGAAGCCTAAACTAAAATGAAATGAGATCTAACTGAAGATTTAAATTTGGAGTAAAGATAAAAATTAGTGCACTAAATGCTGTCGTGCAGTAAACCTTGTGACCAAAAAAAAAAAAAAAACAAAAAAAAAACTTTCTGAACTAAATGCAACCTTGTGAATTGGTTAAATGATCATTTGGGTTTGATATAGGATAAACTGAAACTGTATTATTCAAGCAAATATGCATAGCATAATTGTTTAAAAATCTTTTAAATGCATTACTTATGCAATATTTGAATAAACAAAGGGACCAATCCTCTGTTAACAGTAGGATGGTTAATGCTACACAATGTATCACAATGGCTGATTAATTCTCAGTCCACTGAGATACATTGTTACTAAAGCAATGATTGGTTAAAATACTAAATATATTCTAAAAAAAAAAAAAAGAAAAATTAAAATATGACACTGTGTCTCATTCTAAGTCTAATTAGTTAGCAGTGGACCTCTTGACTTAGAAACTACTCTAAGACACAGACGTTGAATCTAATTTGGAAATTTTAATTAAATACTGCAGGTATGAAATGTCTAAAACTGAGCAGTGCCCACTGATGTCCTCCATTTGCCTGCATTCCCTAACTTAGAGTCCATACTCTGTATGCAACTCAACCAGGAGCTGAACAGGATGAAGTCCCTGTCTTCAAGGCAGAATGAATGCACCAAAGCTATCTAACCACTCCTGGAATAGATCAATTTGTTTTTCTTCTGTTTTACTTAATATTAAATACTTGATGGGTTCATAGACTCACATAGGAACAAAATGGAATAAAGTCTAAAATTAAATGACCATTTCCTGATGAAAGCTCAGGACTTATGCTCCTCAACAAGCATATTAAATTTAAGTGACCATAATAAAAAGTGATTGGCACTCAGTCAGAGCTGAGAGTTTCTTGAGCACCATGATGTGTTTCTGTTGTTCAGTGAGAAAAAAAAAAGAATTCTAAAGCAAATTAATCACATGGAATTTGATATGTTGTCCTGAAAAAAAAATTGTCTTAAGCATGTACGATTCGAAACTGCTAAAAACAAAAGTTCCTACAGCAATTATTATTCATACAGTCAATCTATACAGTCAACCTGAACGGAAATAGAACCTTGTTCTTTACGACCACAAGGCTGTTTAAGATCAGAGTTATTAATTTGAGAATGATAATGCTATTTACTTTATTTTGTAACTGTTGGATTTGTATATCTTCAGTCTTCTTTATAATTAATGGACTCAACAAATAATCCACATTAAAACCTTGTTTGAATGTTCTTGAAGTAAATAAAATAGCAGCATCAACTCTGATCTGAAAAATGTGTATGCGTCTACCTGTGGGGGCGATCATCACGCTCTAAGATCTTTCATAATCCAGCATCGGGCTGGATATGAATGATCTTGGGGGGGAATATGTAGCATATCAATGAGCATAAAATAATGAACTTAACTCTTCTCATTTCTGAGTATCTCCCCAGGAAATCCATCTGACACTATGTGGCACCTAAGTGCTTAAGGCTTAAGTTTTATGACTGGCAGAATAAACAGATAAGACCAGTTCCTCCTCTCTGACCCAAGAAACTCCAGGACATACACCAGGTCATTTGAAGATGACGAGGGGTTCCAGGGCCAGCATGAGATGCTAACCCTTCTTATCAACCAGTACTGTGTTTATGTGTTCATGTTGTTTGTTCCTGTCAGTGTGTTCCTTAGCAGATGTTTGATGGTGAATTAGCAAATAATTATTAGAATTAAATGAACTCACCAACAGTATATGGTTTGACCACCATTTCTCATTGTCCATCATGGGAGTATTACTTAGTGGGAATATAGTTAGTCTGTTAGTGTTTAATGAATTTACATTTCACACAATTGATGTGCCATTAAGCTGATTAAAATATTAAATATTAAAATAAAAGAACAAAATTAAATTAAATTAATATTAAAACTTACACTTAGACAACAAGGTTCATGTTGTATCAAATATTAGCCTAACTACTAAAATATATAATTATGCTCAGAGTTTCCCCCAGAAAACTTGCTAAGTCACAGAAGGCTGCTCTGAGCTCAGCTCACACGCTGACCACTGACTACGAACGACACTTAGACTGATGGACGGGCAAGTAAAGTAGTACGGTAACACCAATAAAATACAGTAAATAAACTAACTAGTAACGTTAATTATACTCACACACTGTGAGTGCGTGGTTTTTCAGCTGCTAAATTACCACACGCTTGACTTCCAACACTTTGGGTTATTCACATCATGTTAAATGAATAATGTAATATTGATTCCATTAGAATAGTTAGCGATATCCTAATATAGATTCAGGTCTCTTGAGCTTATTTGACTGATTAAGTGAGCCCAAGTTGTTAACACTGGGTAGGATTTAGCTAGGCTAACGGTTAGCGTTACCTTTACAATTATAAATGTCGCCTCGCCAAAGTTTATACATCAAATAAATACCATAGCTAGCATTAATACTTACCTACACACGTAGACGCTGCTTATTTAGCTCAAAATATTTCCTGTAGTTTTTCCATGGCTGTGTCTCTGTCTCCACTTCGCATCCACGAGTTGGATTTTGAGAGCAGCAGCTGTTCTTCGCATATCTACGCCTGATTGGCTGAACAATGTCATGTGATTTGTACGGGTGCGTGCCATTGGTTTAGCTGATATAGTAAGCTGCGGCGTTTGTTGCAAATTTAACAAACTTCAAACTATGATGATGGAAAAATGTGCAAGAATCACGAGTGCCAACAAAGAAAATCTGATTGCGAAAAAAAAAAAGTTAAAATGTAAAAGATCCAGGTCCTCCCTCACTAGGATCATTATTTTTCAAAACTAAAGCAGATATGCAGCCTCGGCCCACCACCTATTTTTGGTCCACTTACAGAGGACTGAGTTCAGTTCACTTAAAGGGGACAAGATGTGAAAACATCCTTGGTCAGCTTGTTTCCAGTTCTCCACAAATCTGGAGCTTATTGTTGTAGAGCTAATAACCCTGCATATTAAAACATAGACTGGTTCTTCTAAAGCACTCACACCTGTTGTTTACACACATTAACAGTGGTGCTTAATGCACTCTGGTCATTAGCAGCAGTTAGCTGTTAGCATTTCCCTCTCTGTGTTGCTTGGTGTGTTTAAACATAAGTTGTATGTAAATTTGATATTAATGTAAATGTTTAGCTACTTGTCTGTCTCAATCAGAAATATTACTACATGTTGTATGTGTAGTTTATTAAGCACATTTGAGGAAAGGTGACGAATTGGTAGCCGTTAAATGAAAGCTAACGTTAGCATTGCTACAATGCTCAGTTTGATAAAAGTATAACGAGCAGTTTTTGCTGTGATTCAATGCAAAAAAAAAAAATCAAAGTGATGCTGAAGTAATACATAATTATACTGACTTTATAAATGCTGTATTAATGCTTTGTTAGGTCTGTCAGGAAATCACAAGCAAACAATTTACACCACTTACCTTCATCCTGGTGTGACCGCTGTGTTCATCTGACAGGACACTGTTGACATGATGAAGCCTGTTCTCAGCAAACACCAATATTTCCATAATTATTGTTCATATTGGCAATTAAGACACGCCAAGCAGCAGACGTTTTGAAGCAGCTACTACTACTGTTATCAGTACAGAGTGAACATCAACAACATGGAGAACATCTGTCTTCTTCTATGGAACCAGAATCAAAAAGAAGTTTTGTTGCCAAGTAAGTTTGAAATAAACAAGGAATTTAGCTTGGTATCTTGGTGCATGACATGTAAACATAGTGCAGAGAAGAATAAATATGAGGTGCAAAAGCTCTGATTATGTGGTAAAAACTGGTAGAAAGGTAAAGATCTCCTTCCTCCTCTTGGGCTGAAGCAGCCGTGCTTCAGTCACTTTCTGTCTCTGCAGTCAGTCTGTCCATCACACAGCTCCTCTTTTTCATCACCTTGTTGGCAACAGGAAACACACACATGGATTTTACACAGACATTTTCCAGCAGTTTCTCCACCAACATTTGCTCCACACCTGGTCACTGATTGCACTTCCTTGTGTTGTCAGTGACCTCCTGTTAGCACCACTAGCTCCTCTATAGGACAAATAAATATGACATTTTCATACAGGTTAGTGCAGTTCAAAGTGACTCACAGATGACTGACAAGCCCAAAGAATCTGTGTAAACTGTGAAAAATTAAAAGCTATCATAACAGTAAAAGTAGAAAAACAGTGAGAAGTAAAAACTAGATGAATAAAAATAACAATAACATATTATAAGTTAAATTCAGTCAAATAAGTGATTGATAAAAGAGAATAAAATCATTCAAACTGAGGAATAAAATAACCATAAACTATTATACAACTTGAACACTGTTAGCCCGATTCTTTAGTTGGAAGCCCCAAGAAAACACACCAGAGAACTGTGTTAAAAAAGCAGTTCACAGATCTTTATTCAGGTCACAGGTAAAGTATGACAGCGCTGGGCTCTGAATGATAGAGGTCTGGAAGGATCTCAGCCACAGAGA
>JAQQSB010001531.1:0-63889 GCA_029721515.1 Synanceia verrucosa
CTTCTTATGTTCACATTAAAGGAGAGGCTTTGTTGTCACTCACTGTACCATTTGAACAACACAGCTGCTTCCTCCTGCAGTCATGGAGAAGAACTAGAATACACTTCTGAATGGGTAGTTTTATTTTGAAAAACTCCCAGACAGCTCAGTGGAGCCATCAAATGTAATATAAACCTTATGAAAAACAGAATTAAAATATCACTTAAGTACTTCCAGTTTGAGTTAGCATCTATGAGCTAAACATGCTGCAAGCTAAGCATGTTTGTGCAGCTACTCAGATGGATGCTAATGGCTAACAGGCTAAAGCTACTATTTAGCAGTGATCAAGTCTCCACAGACCTGAGGATGAAACTAAATGAAGAAGTTAACTACAGGGCTTGTTAAATGGTGTCAGCTGACTGCAGATCAGTCAACATCATGAAGACTCTGGTCTAAGAGACAAACTCTGGTTGGCTTGTTGTCAACTGACATCATTGATCATTCAACCAATGAATGTTAATATGATCTGTAAAACTGTTGGTGTATTATTGCTGGTGTGTTGTAGAAATTCAGAGATTTTAAAAAAGCAATCACTTGGCAGTACTATTGTTCATGAATATAGGTGTTTCTCTTTTTGTGTTTCTTATAAGTAATTGTAGCATTAACCACCCACCTTTAGATTTTAATAAATTAATTATTAACAATTAACTGAGGTAACTATTAGTTATCATTAGCTGTTAGTTTTTATAATATTTTAAAATAAGAGTAATATGTGCATATTACAAAATTTACAGCGTAATGTGTATTTACAATATTGTCACTCTGATTTGATTTGGACACACAACCTTCTGATCTGGAGTCAGACATGCTACCATTGTACCACAGAGTCTCTTTCACAGGACTGTAAACTTTAGACAAAACCTTGGAGTGAGTCCAGAGGCATCACCAGGGATTTTCGGCCAAATGAAAAGAAATTTTAATGGGCCCCCCATTGCAGGCAAAATGTGTTTATACAGTTTCACATAAAGTTATGATTTCAGTGACATTTCTTAAAAGTGAGCTATCTTATAAACTGTGGACAAGTCTAGGAATAGCCAACAGGCTAATGTTCTGGAACTTTCCATCACATGAACCATTACAAATGGAAAGAACCAATCAGATGCCTTCATGTCTCATCCTGCTCATGTCTCCCCTCTGTCCCTCCCTCCTCCCCACTGTTGCTGGAAACATCCAGCACACTCCTCTGCAGAAAGACAGAGTTATAGAAATACAATCTGTTCTGTAGGGAACAATGGCAGAGAAAATGCAGCCAAAAAGTAGATGATAGTGTTGTTCAAAAAATTACAATATCCCTGTCATACATATCAGGGAGATTTTTATTATATTAATTATGATGCTGGATTAATCCATGTTAGTGCGCTAATTTCGATCCTCCTATGAACAACATATAGTCTAGTAACAACATAGAGTCTAGAAACCACAACATCCAAAGAAGGAGCAGTTATCTCTATAAAAAGACACTGGCCTGTTATTTATCTTTAAATATTTTATCATACTATTATTGCTATTTCGCTAGCTAGCTAGCTACAGTTGAAACAAATTGTCATATTTTTGTTTTGTAAACATTAGAAGACATACCTCAATATTTGGTCTTCTTTTTCTCCTCATCTTTTCTCTTTTTCACTCTTGTACTCCTGAAGGCTTGGCTGTTTTCATCGTGTGGAATTTGTAAAGAAAATATATTTAACAGTGTCTGCTTCAGGATAGCTGTCCATCAACTGTGTTAGCTGTAGCTTCCTGTGCTCCCCACTACTCTCTCTATACGGCTCTGGTCTCCATAGACTGAACTACTGCTGCTATAAAACAGTCATTCCTCTAGAGGGAGTTAAACCCCAGCCACCAGCATGAAAACCACTGATCCAAACCACTAGACCAGATGGGACTGATGTGTTAGTCCTCTGTCCACCACCATCACTGCAGAGCAGGTTAACAGAGAGCTGAGGAGATCTTGTCCTAACAAGGCAGCCAGACTGGAACAGGATGAGCTCCATCTCCTCCAAACTTTGTTTGGTGAATTATGTGTATTGTTTAATGTATGGGCTAATGCTAGCATGCTAACATATGTTTATGAAGTCTCTGTGGCGCAATTGGCCAGCGCGTTTGGCTGTGAGCAGAAAGGTTGGTGGTTCAAGCCCACCCAGGGACGATGGTTTATGTGTTTAATTAACCAGCTAATCTGAATCAGTAACCTGGTTTTGTGATCAGGAGATAAATGACAGCAATTTTACTAAATTATGTCGTGTTCACACTACATGACTGTCGTAGTCGTTGACTCACCGTGGTGTTCACACTACGTCACTCATTTCTTCCCTGTCAGAGTGTTGAGGTGTTCACACTACATGACTCTCTATTCAGCAGGTGTGTCAGACTGCTGCACTGCTGTCCAGTCAGACGCCTCTCATTAATTCCTGGTTAATAAATGAGCCGCTCGTTGTTTTCTAGTGTTTACAGTGATCACTGAAACAGCTCTGTGGCTGACAGGAGCTTTTCTTTTTCCACAAAGTTTATTGAAGAACATCATTTATTAAACTTGTGGGATGAGGAAAAAGTCTGTGGCATTTTTTTCTGTATTTCAGTGAAAATATGAGTGACGATATTAATGAATATATGGACATATTGCCTTCCAAACACTAGAACAAAGCCTCTCCTGCTTTCTTTGAAGATGGATTTCAGTGATCGCTGTAAACATGCGATCATTTGAACACTAGAAAACAACGAGCAGCTCATTTATTAACCAGGAATTAAAGAGAGGAGGCTGACTGGAGCACAGTCAACAGCAAGCTTTTCATTGTAAACATGGACACTGAGCAGAACGCAGCCCTCCTCAATGTTTGTGTTTTACCATGTAGTGAAAGAACAAAAAGAGAAAAGTTGTTTCTGTTGTTGACGTTGCTGCTGCCGCTGCTCCTTTCAACCATGTCTGCTCTCATTGGCTGCAGTTCTTTTTACGTCAGAGTGACTGGACTGGATATTTAGCAGGCTAGATGTTCAGTTTTCATCAGCAACAAACAGTCAAGACGTCGGCGACCTGATGACTGGCGTTTTTGAGGTGTTCACATTTAACGACAAAGGCTCGTCGAGATGACGACTGCCTCACCCTGATCTAGGGGGAGGGGTGTGAAAAAAACTTTACCGACGTGCCGATTTGCAGAATATCGTGTAGAGTGAACAAGACACTAGCTAACGAAGATTTAGAGAACCTGAATTAAAATGAGTTCCCTTCGTCAAGGTTATAGATCAACTCTTCTAAAGTTTATTAAGACCTGAGGAAGCTAGCTTAGTTAGTAGCTTCATCCAGGTCCCACTGGGGGTGGCTGTAGCTCAGTGGGTAGAGTGGTCACCTTTCAACCCTGATCCACAACAAGTTGTTGTGTCCTTGAGCAAGACACTTAACTTCAAAGTTGCTCCCAGTGCGCCTTAATGTAGGCAGCGAACTGCTCCTTTACAGGATGGGTAAAATGCACAGGTTGAATTTCATCTATGTATGTACCTGTAAATATGTAACATGATCATGATCCTCTAGTTCTTCTTCTATTTCACTACCAGTGATCTTCAGTCAGACCAGGGGTCTGTTTCACAAAGCAGGTTTAGTGAAAACTCTGAGTCTGTTAACCCTGAAATGAGGGAAACTCTGAGTTTTCCGTTTCAAAGGGAGGTAACTAAAACCAGAGAAAGAGGAGTAACTCTAGCCTGTTTCACAGAGGGAGGTAACTTAAGCTCTCGGTTACCATAGTAACAGACTCTATGAAACTAACCTTGTCGGGACCAGGTTTTCTCAATGAACCTTGAGTTTCTCTCTGTCTCTGCCCTCTCTTTCAGCCACATTCATTCATTCATTCAGTCATTCAGCAGGCGAGTTCTGCCGTCTGTTAAAATAAGGCGTCCTTTTGTTAACGATCCAGTGGATGAAGGAGCAGCATTACTGCGCAGAGAATTAATATTCATCAGGAGATTGTTATCAGACCAGCAATGCAAGTTGTGCATTAAAATGCAAGGAAACAACTGAATAAATGTCATGTATCGACATGCAATCAGTGCATGTTTGTCAAGGACTGGGGTTTCAAGACAATAACTGGGGACAGAGACGTGCATATGGTGCAAATAGCACATGGCTAATTTGCATACGGGCACAAGATTGTCTAGCTCTGCTTGGCAAAAAACATTTAATATGTGAATATTGAATTCTGAATATTGAAGTGTTATTTGGTAATAAACTCAAACACAAGGATGAGGAGTCGGAGATGATGATGATGGTTGGTTTGTTTACTTTAGTTACCACTGACTTACACATAACAGAGTAGAATACATTGTTGCTACGCGGGCCCCATACTGATGTAGATCACTCCGCGTTAGTGTAATATAGTTCCATTTCAATACATATCACAACATCCCCCCTGTTTAGCTTAAGAACGGTCCTAGAAATAAGAACAGATAAATGGCTGCATATCAACAAACACATCAACTTCACTAAATTAACCTCATAAGATTAAGCTTTGGTTATCATAACATATTTCACAATATATGCACATCAACAGGCTGTATTTCATTCAGTTACTGGTAAGTTACTTCTGTAGACTGAGCAATTCAATTCATCCACACATTCATTCACATGTTACAAATCTTTTTTTTTTTTTTTGTTTCACATTAGGCAAAGGCAAATAATATAGGCATTTGTTATTTTCTCTTCTTTTCTTTTTTTTTATTCACCTAGTCGTTTATGGCATACCATATCATTCACAGTACTGATAAAAATAAAGATATTGAAAGAGGCGCACGGTGGTGTAGTGGTTAGCGCTGTCCCCTCACAGCAAGAAGGTACAGGGTTGAATCCGGGCCTTTCTGTGAGAGTTTGCATGTTCTCCCAGTGTCTGCGTTGGTTCTCTCTCTGGGTACTCGGCTTCCTCCGCTATCCAAAAACATGCATGGGGATTAGGTTAATTGGCTAATTTAAATTGACCGTAGGTGTGAGTGTTTGTGTGTCTCTATGTGTCCTGTGATGAACTGGAGACTTGTCCAGGGTGTACGCTGCCTTTCACCTAAGACAGCTGGATAGACTCCAGCCCCACAGCGACTGAGAGCGGTGTCCTTTTCTCTGTCGGAGGCAGAAATCCTCATGGAGGTTTAGGAGGAGGTAAAGGACCAAATCAAAAGGAAAGAAAATACCACTACGGTTATAAAACAAGGAGAGAAAAGAGGCAAAATACTACAGACCTCCTGAATATGTAACAGTGTGAAACATGAAACATCACAATTACAATTCAAATAGGTCATTAACATCTGTGAAAACCTAGATTGTCAGAACCAGGTGAAAATGTGAGTGAAACCACCTGCAGATGTGAGTAAATTGTGTAAATGTAACTCCATCAGTTATATATATATATATATATATATATATATAAAAATGATATACAGTATATACAGTATATCGCACATTAGACATCAATATTAATGAAAAATATGCTGATATAGCGATCAATATTTTCACAGAACTTCACTGCAAGAAACTAATGTGACTCCTTCAGCTGGATGTTGTTCTGCCGAGCTCCACACATCTGAACTCGCACCGATGGGAAGGACTTCAAGGGAGCAAAAATGACTGAGCCAATCAGGATGCGGTGGGATTTTCACAGATGTGGCGTGGATGTCGGCTGTTCTGTTTGGTTTTCCCTGCGTCAGCTCTCATGTGCATCACGAGTTGGTTTAATGTGAATGGTTGAAGTAGCACATCATTAAAGATGATGGACAGGTGGTTTATTAGCTGCGGTGCTAACCGAGTTGCGAGACTCTAGAGGCCTGCTTTGTAAACATGGGCCCATACAATTATGCTTGGCTACACAGCAGAAGGTAGCTCCGGTACCTCTGGTAGCTGCAGTGCTAACGTTACAGGGACATGTTTACAGTAGAGCTACACAGTAAAGCAACACAAAATGAAATAATTTACAGCTCCATGGTTGTAGCTGTGTCCCGGACAGTTTGTGCGATCCATGCTTCATCTTCAGGGCCTTACTGTGTTGTCCCTGTGTCTGTGTGGGTTCTCTCCTGGTACTCTGACTTCCCCCCACCATCCAAAATCATGCATGGGGATTAGGTTAATTGACTAATTTAAATTAGCATTGATTGTGAGGATGTGTGAGTGTAGTGGTTGTCTCTGTAAATCTTGTGATGAACGGAGACTTGTCAGAGTGTACCTGCCTTCTTGCCTAAGACAGCTGGGATAGGCTCAGTCCCCCATTTGTTTACCATGTTCGATTAGCATCAGCAGCTAATACTCCAATAATATAATATGTGATACAATGAACTAGGAGCAGGTACTTTGGAAATTTGAGACATTTTGTAGAACAGTGTTGTATTGACAGCAAACAGACCACCATTGGTGAAAATGTGTTTTGGTAATAATAATAATAGCTAGTTAATAGGTGCTTTACTTTATGTATTTGTGTACCACTTGATGCAGTAACTGATGGATCAGCTAGCTCAAAAAGTTTTATCTTCCTTTCTCGGAGTGAAATGGTGGCGTGTCTTCTGTTAAACCTTCGGTTGTGTTCCGTTCTGTTCTAATCTGCTTTGATCTGTATTTCTAATCTGCTTTGATCTGTATTCTAATCTGCTTTGATCTGTGCTGCTTTGCTCTGTTATCGTTTACTTTTTGTTACTGGGTTGCCGGGCGGCCCCCACTGAACTCAAACTGCCGCTCTGAACTGGGCTAGCCTCAGGCTAATCAACTGGGCTAGGCTAACAAACGCTCCGGCAGCAAAAACAGATGTAATGCTGCTGCTGTGTTTCAAAAATCCTTTCAGATTGGGAGTTTTGGGTGGAGCTACAGGGTTTGGTGGACTGGTGGAGTTGGGGGGGGGAGGGGGGAACTGTAGAGTGATCGTTTAACATATTAGTTGCGCATTTGTTTCTTCTGCCTCCATCCACTAACGTTTACCTCCAGCACAGCAACCGCTTTCTGATGGAGCATCTCTGTGCATGAAATGTCCTGACTTTTAAACAGAACAGTACAGTCTTCGAGAAATAAGGTTGTATTCCCGCGCTAAACAGACTCAACATGCTCATGATTAAATCTATCTGTATCAACAGGGATCATGAGTCGGCAATAGTTCTTTCTTTAGCTTCAGCGGCAAAATATGCCGACACATACCAATAAGTGGCAGCATCCAAACAATAGCAGCAGCAAAGAATCATCCTTCCAAGATACTTGAAGAAGAGGAGCTTTGTTAGTGATTTGGGAGGCAATATATCAGTTCATTTATTAATATTGTCACTCCTGTTACAGTGAAATACAAAAAAATACCAGGGACTTTTTCTTAATCCCTAGGTTTAATAATGATGTTCTTCAATAAACTTTGTTTGGCCACTAATCGGGCAGTACAGCTCCTCTTCTTGTCCCGCTCTTAAACATCTCCTCAACTGCAACCACAGCCATCTGAGTTTGGCTGTGAACCAGGTTTGTCATTGCTGTAACTCACCCTGGTGCTAGTTGATACACAGATGATGAATTTGCAGTGACTATCAGCCATTTAAGTTAAGTCACAGTGTGGCAAATAGTTTACTAAGGAAACAAAAGGTCAGGTACAATAATCTGACCTCTGGGACTTCATGGTCCAGTGAAGCACTTCCATGCCACAACACAACATGCAGAAACACACACTTTGCATCGGATATCAGCTGATCATTTATGGAATTAAAGTTTTCACGGATAATATACAAGCATCATTAGATGGAGCTTGATGCATGCATGCATGTCGGTCCTAAGGCATACTCTCGCTCCAAATATTTCTAATCTTTGGTCATGTTTATGACATGTTCAAAAGACATCCAGTTTACATTAATGTACATATACATGGGAGAAAGTACATACAAAAATTGTAATTTTAATACCAGCTTTAGCGGCATTTGTATTTGTATTTTTAAATTTACACACTGTCATAAGCAGGGGTAGATTTTATGATAGCTACTTGAAGGTCTGTGCTGCTTAGATGTTGATGAATGCGAATCCATCAAATTAGCTAGCTGACCAAACTTTGACATTTAAATAGCACAACTTGACATGTACAAGGGCGTACTATAAACTTATTTGGGGATGGCGATTTTCCTTTCTCTAATCTGCCTGAGGAGCTCTTTCGCGGATGGACTTGTGACGTTATAGTTTCTTTCTTTTATTAGGCAGAGGAAGGTGTGTGTATGTGGTCTTTCTCTTTTTTGGTATTAATGGCTGGTGGGGGTTGACCTCTGTAGTAAACCTCATGCAGGAGTGGGACTGAACAGCCTCCAAACCCTCAGCTGAAAAGAATAAGAAAAGCTGAGGAAATAGATTTCCCAACTAAACTTTATTTTGAATATGTTCAAGAACCAGAATGAAAAAAAAAAAAAAAAAAAAACGATCTGCTGGTTATAAAAAACATCAGACATAAATGGCGAGATGAGCATTGCGGCCCCAACAATTCCTTGGATTATTGGATAGTTTGTTTAGAAATTAAAATGAGCACAACAGCAAAGATAGCATAATGAAATTTAAATTATGGACATTATAACATTGATGGTGGGATCAGGATCATGAATTAATAGTATTGTCAGTATATCTATGAAAAGTGTACAAGATCAGGGAGGAATTGGTCCTCACCAGAGGAGTTTCTGGAGGTAGATGTCTTTTCCTGTATTCTGGTACCTTTAAAGTAGTCGTTTGATAGCCACTTTTAACTGTCTATACAAGCATGAAGTGTATAACTTAAAAGAGATTGTGCATGTGTTTAATATTATCATAATTGTTATTATTATAAATTATAATAATATATTGGTCAAGAAAAATGTTGGCACCAGTTCATACATTAAAGCTGGGATTTTTAGAAATGGATTGGTAACAGCATACAGTATGTATACAGCAGAATGCATAGGAGTATTCACACATGCACCCATGATCCACATTAACAGGCTACATTAGACCAGATTTTCAGGCTTAAGGCGCAGCCATTTTTCACATGAATATGTATGTGTGAGGTGAGACGGTGTACAAAGAAAAGCCTCACAAGTATGTTTCGCCCTTTAGCCGCATATGATAATATTGTGGTGAAACTCGAAAAATGTCTTGAGCTGTAATGAATTCATTGACAATAATCAGACCTTGCAGCTACTTGCATGTTAACTTGCAACGAAATCTTGTCAAGCATTACTGCGATCAGAAGGTAAAAGTGTTGTTGTTGTTTTTGTTGTTGTTGACAAGCATTAGTCAGGAGAAAGACCTGAGTCAAAACCTGCTGTTTGCAGCTGATTTTGTTGCGTTCAGGAACGCTGTGGCCTCCCTCACAGCTCTGGCACAGATTTCGACATGGTGGGGAAAGTTCCTGCTGTTTCTGACCGACACCACAGTCTATGGTACAACATGACCTTCTCACTCTCCTCTTGTCTCTCTCTTCTTGCTCCAGTGTTGAATATGCTGCCTCCTGTCATTAGTTAAGTAACACGGTCAGTCAGACTGAGGGCAGTCAGAGGGCGGCTGACGTTCGCTCCTGTGGGATTAGAATTCAAATTGATTTATTACTGATTTATTTATTGATGGTCAAAATGCTATAAATGAAAAAGCATTTGGTTAACACATTTAATTTGAATTATGGTACAGATTCTTTATATCCTAGTTAACTGGTGAAGAGTGAACAAGACAACAGTTCTTATTTAGTGGGAAAAAGTTCAGACCTGCTGACTATTTGTAGTGTTTATAAGTTCTGGCGACCGTTGGCAGCATTGCTAACATTAACTAACAAAGTAGGAATAAATGCTGCTTTGAGGTGTGAAGCACCAGTTATCTATATATTTTTGTTGATTTAAACCACTGATCCTCGTGTTTTCAATTCATTTTTACCACTTATTTACTGTTCAAAAAGTTGTCTGTTAGAGAGACAACACTTACCTCTCTAAGACTCAGAAGCGTGAAGCAGCTCCGGTGACACAGCAGGGTACAGCTGAGGCGTTTGGGACACTGGAGACTGTGAAGGTGAGGAACGTTGTGGATCACTTGCTTCTGCCACTGTCTTTAAGAGGCCTGTAGGGGCTAAATGTACAAAGCTATTGGCTTCTGCAACCATATGAAAGTAGAAAAACTAACAGACGGACAAAAAGGCAGTGTGCAGGCAGACACTGTGGACAGGTGTGGTGGATGCAGACGTTATTTCCTTCAATATTATGTGAACGTTATCAAACCATAATCATTGCAAATTAATTATTTAAGTATTCAGCATTGGCACAGAGCTCTCACTTGGGTCTGATCTGAAACACATCAAAATTAAAAGGAACTTGGATGTCCATTATGAAACAAATATAAAACTAGAATAATTTCTACTTTTTCCATTTTCTTTTTCTGGAAACTCTTAAAGTGGTGTTCTGTGAGACCAAAATTGAGCCTGTGTGTTTTGGTGTGCGTTTATTGCAAGTAACTCTGTCTCCATCTGCTGGTAGTCTCCTCCAGTGCTCTGCAATCTCCCTCACCTTCACCAGCCAGTAGAGAGCTGCAGCATACACTGTTTAACTCTCTGGCTCTATCGGTGTGATTATTTAAAGTTTGTCTTTTCATGTGGTCCTAGTGATGCTCCACTGCCACAGTGTGTTATTAACTAAAGAAAACATGGCTCATGTCTGGGGATGATATGTAAACTCCGTCATCATGTTGAAACCGCTGGATCTCAAGTGTCACACACACATTTTGGCCTTTCACTCCTCTCACCTACCACACCTGGTCATTTCTCCACATTACACTATAACGGTGGGCGTTGTGCAAGACCTCTGGGAATCTGAGCTGATCAGGGCTTGTTATGCATACAGCCAATCAGGCTGTACTGTGACATCCTTGATCAGAGAAATGGCACTGCTGTCTCTGGTTAAGATACAGGTGATCATTTAATATGGAGAATTTTGTTTCTTAATTATTCAATCAAATAAAATAGATTAAAACCAACAAGATATTTAAAGTAAAATAAGTAGCAAATCAAAATATTTTTTGAGATAAACTGTTCGTTGCAATTAAAAAAATATTTTGAAGCATGTTCTTCAGTCAAAATCTAAAACTGATAGCTGAGTAAAGATGATCATTTCTTTCAATCGGTCCTACCTGCCGTGGATTACTGAACTACCGTTGAACTGTGATTGTCAGTTTCCTCTGTGTAGCGAAGATACTTCACTACAGGCTGTATTCCTAATATCACTCCAAACACATTCATAATCTAACATTCACACATACTTCTAACCAAACCAGCGTTGCTGTCCCTTTGGAGCGGCTGTGTCCAGACATGACACATGAGCAGCTGAATGATGCTATGAAATCTTATCATAGAAAATGCAAATTTCAGCACTACTGATCTGTATAAATCAGAATTAACAGACATAATGGCCGGTTTTAGAAAGCCTCAACACAATTAATAGAGGCCCGTTTATAATGTTTGGGATACAAAATACAGATATTTATGTCCCTCAATGATCATGCTTTATTTTCATGACAAAATGGACAATCAGCCTGTATAGATCCCAGGTCAGACAACTATGCATGTACATATGTGTGCTGTAGGCCTACGGTGTTGTCTCTGTGTAGGCCCCGCCCGCAGGTGCGTGAAATTCACAAGTAAAACTTTTCAACACAAGCAAGAACACTGATTACAGCAAAATGACTGCAGCGTATTTCTCTAAACGCAGGTTTGATTTCAGTTCTGAATACTCTCCAATCTTTTTAAAATTGCAACCTGTTCTGTTTTGATCTCAAAAAATATTTTTTTGTTTCATCCTGTTCTCTTTACTATCAATCTCTTTTTAGGTTCAAATCCTATTTTATTGATTGAATAATAAACTTCAAAATTATATATGAACACCACATGGCGAGTCGACAACAGTCATATAGTATGAACAGCATAGTGGTGAATGTACGGTCACAAAATCAGGTGATTTCTCAGATTGGCTGGTTAATTCGACACATAAACCATCATCCCTGGTGGACCTAGACCACCAACCTTTCAGTTAGGCGCCAGTGGATGACTGCTCGACTGGGAGATGTTGGGAAGTGTTGGAGAAGGTTGAGCCGGAGGTGACCAGTCGTCGCGTCTCTTCGACGTTATAAACTCCCGGTAGCTGACGCCTCATTATTTATGCACGAACATTTGTCCAATCAGAGGCCGAGGTGTTGAGAAAGTTGACAGAGGGGGCTGTGGCTAGATGCTTCCGGGCAAAGTTGGCTACCTGGCTGCTACCGTTCACTTTCATGCGCTGGGTGAGATATTTTCCTCCAAAACAGTGAGTATGATCGTTTGTCGTTTTGATAAATGTATAATAAGCTCTCAAATAAATCATATATAAATATAATCGGTGTGTCCGCGTCGACGAATCCCTGCTGCAAAGTGGCCTGCCTGGGATTAGCTCATATCTTACTGTAAACAATTTGCGGTTTCTGGCAGTGTGGTACATTATATTCAGTTGTCTAAATACCAATATAATTTAAAGTAAAGTAATCATTACAACCAACGCTTAATGCCTTGGCGTCATGCGATTTATTCTGTCACGAAACTCTGGGTTGCGATTGTGGGCTGCGCTAGCTTTAGCGAACTGTCCATTACAGTAGCAACACAGTAACGCGATTGTTTACAGTAGCAACGATTGTTTACAGTAGCAACACAGTAGCGATTGTTTACAGTAACGCGATTGTTTACAGTAGCAACACAGTAACGTTGTTCCCATGATAGTAAACAATGATGTTTGCAATAGCAACGATTGTTTATGGTAGCGTTTACTGAAATGCCATCCACACCAGCCAGTTAGATTCGGCAACTGTCGTCACGCATTTCTGGTACAGGTATTGAGTAGGGCTACATCAACAAGTGCAAGAGCAGTAATAAATATGATAACTAATATGGAACAGAATATATAATATAGAATATATATGACAGAGATTATATATATGCTAGGGTATGGTTTGTGGGACTGGTGTGGAGATTTTTACACTATATAGCCTACAATTATAACATTGCGATATAATGTAACATATATATAATATTTACGGTCTACTACTCTGAAGGGTGCAAAATGTGCGGCTGGTGTACAGTAGTGGAATGATATAAGTGGTGCAAACAGATTAAAGTGAATACTAATACTTGATGCTACAAGATGTGCAGATGCTGTTAAAAATCAATTTCCTGACATGGTATTTCTGTGGTTTAAATATTGGAGGAGCTCCTCTCATACTGATGAGCTACCATGTTGCACTGTTTTGCCTCTGTTTTTTTGCACCCATATTTATTCTGAATACTTACATCATCTTGTGGTTTCTTATCTCTGTACTACATTTTTGTGTTTATCTTTGTTCATTTATATGTCATGCCAAGATGCCAAGTTAAATTCTTGTTTGTGCAAACTTGTATGTCCTTGTTTCTCATTCTCTCTGTTTGCATGTCTCTCACACACCAGTCATTTTTTTGCCCCTATGGGGCTGTGTTACTGGTTTACTACACAAGGCAACTGGGAGGTGTATTGATGTCATAGTCGGTGGATGATTGACAACAGCTAAAACAAACCAAAAACATATATTATACAAGCTGGCTGTACTGACCACTGTAAGAGTAGGTTGTTGAGGTTGTCGACCAGTAGGTGTGTGTGTTTGCGTCTGCCATAGATGTTCAAAATCGGCACACACATTCATTTTCTTTATTGTGGACAACAGGCATGGCTGCAGGTGAAGATGTTCAGCTCTGCTGACAACAGGCTGCTGCAGCTGGTAAAGGAGTTCAGGCTCTGCAGGTCAACAGGCTGCTGTTGGACAATGAAGTAAGTATACAATTATTGACATGCTCCATGAATCATGAATATTTGACTTTTTCACTTTTCTACAGGTCAGAGATGTGGTGAGGTGTTTACATGTTGCTGCTGCCAAATAAATTTAAGTGTGCCAGAAAAATAAGTCCAATGAGAAATGTTACTGATGACCTTTGTCGTCTTGAATGACAGTGCCACTGCTATAGTGTGCTCTGTGACACTATATATCTATCTAAATACTATCTATCTATTTAGATGCAGAGAAGATGAGGGCTTCCACAGTATCACAGAGGTCCCCACAGAGAGCACCATCTTTGCTACCACATCCCAGTCTTCCACTGCAGCTTCACCTTGCTCCTTCAATTGTATGAGTCCTCCCTGGTGACTGCCGTCAACTTTGGCTTCACACTGGCACCTCCACCACCTAGGCTCCGTCAGTCACCAGCTCTCCCTCATGAGATGAAACAATTTGTAAATTTGACGTTGTGGTCATTTTGGAAAGTTGCTGTATTTCAATGTTTTATTTAACCACTCGTCTGAAACTTGCAGTAATTTGTGAACATCACATTGTTCTTTTCTGTTTTCTGTTGTATTCTGAATTTGTTGATGACCAGAATGTACTTAGGATTCCCAGCATGTGGAATTAAGCTTGCTGAATACTTGGATGGGTGGGAGGCTGGCGGCTGGATGATTAATGCACTGACTCATCCAGACATCTGAATCTCCTCAATATCAGAGCCTTCTGCATGACACACCAGTTCTGAGTCCCTGTTCTGAGCACTTTGAATCTCTGCAGACACCAGAAGGACTGACTTCTATTCATTGTGTTTACAGTGTGCTTCCTGTGCATAGATTCACGGGTCAGCAGCCTGCCCTAACTTCTAACGCCTTACTGCTCTTTAAGCCACTGATTCTTTTGAAGGGGCCATATGGACAGACTGTACAGGCCAAGCACTGTGCAAAAATGCTATTCGACGTTTCTATTTGACTAAGAATAAGCATATAGTCAGTACACAGAAGCACAGTTTTTGTCTTCTATCATTGTAGTAAATGTACTTAAATATTTGTGACCCATATGATTAATTATATGTGTTTAATAACTGTTGCATTTTTAATAAAGTCATTCTATGTATTCTGTCTGTTTAATAATTATTTTATTTAAATGTTAATAATATCTGTTAATTATCTTCCACTCTTTAATTAAACATGAAATAACTGTTCTTGTGACATAACAATGTATTTGTTCATGTCTTCATTCACTTTTTCCGCAATCTGCATAACAATGTATGGGTGATAACAACCAGATAGTCCATCTGTAGTGATGGGCACCTCTAATAACCTGCAGTTGTTTTTTATCTGATTTATTCACCTTGTAAACTCAACAAACACATGAAAGGCAACATCATGGTATGGCCCATATGCTTTGATTGTGAAAAAGACAAGTGTTTTATGTACAGCTATGACTGTCTTGGCTGTACTATTATACACATATTTTTGCATTCAAATATGCAGCATAATATACAGCTATACTATTATACTGTATATTTTGCGAACTTCAAAATATACTTTATAATATGCAACTATACTATTATACTGTATATTTTTCATTTTAAAATATGCAGTATAATATACAGCATTTATACTAATATACTATATATTATTTACATTTAACCTATGCAGCATAATATACAGCGACTAAGATGGCTGTTTATATTTGCTCAGCATAATGTACATTATATTATTTTCTTGTGTGACATTAAAACTATTTGTAACTCTAGAGTTAAATAATAACACTATAATCTTAATATACAGTAGGAAAATCAACAACTAACCCCATTTCTGAATGAGAAAAGCTAACATCAAATATCCCTTACGTCTCAGGCAATAATGTACACTTTCTCGTTATTTTGTGGCGTCATAGTTTCTTTCAAATCAGAGTTACTATGAAAGCATCATTTACCATGATGCGTCGGATCGAATCCCGAAATTCTCAAAAAATATGAAAGTTTTCTAAGTGCATTTCACAGCTCAACAATGCATTTATCATAAAGATGTGGTTTGAGCAGTCATGATTTTCCTTACTACTCTCTTTTCCTCTTTCTCTCTTTCCCTCTTCCTTTTCTTCTACCTTCCCATGTGGATGAGTGTTCCTCCGACTTTAGGCGCAGTGCCTTTGGACCACTCAGCCATCCTGACTGTGTGACTCTTTAGCCACCGGAGGTGAGTATCAGTAAACTCATTTTCCTGATAGTACAAGACAGAAGTCAAAGTGTGCCTCCATCATGTAACTCAAAACCGTTTCATTAAGCTGTCAGTACCATTAAATTTGGAATATTTTGGTGAAGACAGAGAATCTTAGTTACTTCAGGTCTCAATGGGCTGATAGAGTGCCCTCAACAAACACTACTGTTTTCAGTCTGAATACCAACTTTAGACTTGACATGTATGGCGGGTGGAAAGAACAAACCTTAAGTTGGACTCATGCCAAAACAGGTTCCACTGAGAGTTCAACTCAGATTACTGGATTCAGTCCAGAGTGCTAACCATTACACCATGGGACCACTCCTGTTGGCTTTATTCACTTTAGTCAATAAAGCATCTGTTAATAATATTGTAAATACATCAAGCTCAAAATTTGTAATATGCACATATTACTCTTATTTTAAAATATTATAAAAACTAACAGCTAATGATAACTAGTTACATCAGTTAATTATTCAATAATTTATTAGATCAAGAGATGTGTAGTTATTACTACAATTACTTATAAGAAACACAAAAGAAAACACTATATTCTATGAACAATAGTACTTTGCCAAGTGATTGCTTTAAAATCTCTGAATTTCTACAACACATAGCAATAATACACAGCAATAATACCAGCAATAATACACCTGCAGTTTACAGATCATATCAACATTAGTGAATTTGGTCAATGATGTCGATTGACAACAACTGTTAACCCTAAAATAAAGGAAACTCCTGAGTTTTCCATTTCTAAAGGAGAGTAACCAAACCAAGAAGGGTAACTCTAGCCTGTTTCACAGAAGGTACTGGCAGAAACTCGGTCAGTTACAAGCGGTAACGAGCTTTCTATGAGCTGCCACAGACTGGATGGGGTTTTCTCAATGAACCTGAAGTTTCTCTCTCTGTCTGTTTCAACCACACACACTATTTGATTTCCTCATTCATTCATTCATTCATTCAGTCAGCAGGTGTCGGTTTGTTTGATCTCATCTCAGAAATGACATGTCATTTCACTAATGATCATACTGGATGAAGATCGGAGATTGCACATGCTAATTTGCATCACGTGCCACGAGGATTTGACTGCAAAAAATATTTTGTGAATATTTAATTGAATGTTGACATTGTGATCTTAGAAAACATTTTAGTGACCATTAAGTCAGAGATGTGTGCTGAGGCGGCCATTCAAACAGTTTTCCTCTAATATTATTTGGCGATTGCAAAGGGACTACATTTAAACTTACACACTGACCACGGCATTGTTGTCCCATGATCTCCCTGCTCTTTACTGGCTGCAGTGAAAATGGTGTTTCACTTCTTTCCTAAAAACATGTTCAAACTCACCATATGGGCACATTAAAGGATTCTTGAACTCCTGGTGGGATGGCAGCCCTCCCTTCCAGGTGCCATGGTGACCTCAGTCCAAATCTGGGGTTTCATTGATGCTGGCTTTTGCTCGCTGTGGTGTGCAGCGTTTAACTGGAAGATTGAGCTTCTCGAGTTGATTAAACCTGCTCAAATCAGCTGATCTGGAACCGAAACTCAGAGTTTTCTATCTCCAAGTAGATCAACTCAGGTTCAGGGTTACACTCAGAGTTTGTTAGACCTGCTTTGTGAAATGATCTAACCTTTACAGATGTGTCTGTCCTCACCTGTCCACCACCTCCTGCAGAGCAGGTTGGCAGAGCAGAGATCTTGTCTGGACTGGAGCAGCGAACTGAAGCAGGGATGACTCCATCTCCTCAGATGGAGAAACTGTTCTCTCCTCTGTCCACATTCACTCTGTTCATCCCAAACAGTTCATCAGCAGGTTTGAGGAGGACAGCTTGTTTGCTCTGAGAAGTAAAAGGTCTCTGTTGGGTCTTCTCCACCTTGGTGAAGATGTGTGGACCGGGTGAGGTCCGGCTCGGATGTTGGACTCTTGCCTTCAACTGAATGAGGGCGGAAACTGTGTTTACCTTATCTGGTATGTTTGAGTCAAATCGATGATAACAGTAACTGTCAGGCTCATCATGTGTAGTGTTTAGTGTATGGGCTAGTGCTTGCATGCTAACTTTTGCTTCTATGATCTCTGTGGTGCGGTGGCCCACAGCCCGTTCGGCTGTTAACTGAGAGTTTAATTAGTTCAGGCTTATGGGGTGATGGTTTATGTGTTTAATAACGTAACACGTTATCCGGCTCGTGGCTAGCAGGACCCCTCGAGCCCTCACAGTTCTCATCATTGATACATGTTGTGCACCATACGAGTGTAAATGCACCGCCTCGGAAGATGAAGCAATTTGCCTTAATAAATTACTGTTGATTAATAATTTTCAAGAATGAAGGCCAAGAACCATTGGGGTTGCTTTTTCCGTCCATTTAAAACTCTCTACCTCCATCTGCACAACCCACAAAATGGATAGAGCAGACACAAACAACACCTTTCAGTATGTTCTGTGAAATATACCCAGCCATAATTACTAAATAGGTTAAATGGATTTTGAGCAGGTTTGTGTGTTTAGTTTGCCTTTCTGCAAGATGATGCTAGTTTCTGTCCTGTCCGTGCTGAGATGACCTGTCTGTTACTAACATAGGGAGAGGAGCGTTTTCACAACAGGGGTGTAACTAGGGACCGGTCACGGCCGCCCGATGTCTTCCTTGATGGATTGGACAGTTAAGAAAAAATTCTCGCCCGGAGAGGACAGGGGCTCTCAGGTCTTTATCCTTCACGGCACTGGAAATACTATAAGTTGGCCTTCAGTAACTTGGTACAACGATCAAAGGAGTAACCCCTAACCGAGGTAAGATGTTTATGTGCTGAATTAACCAAGAAGTGATCTGAATGAGTAACCTGTGTTGTGTGATCAGCAGCCAAAATCAGTAATATTCACTAATTTAGCTGATGAAGATTTAGAGAAGCTGTATTAAAATGCAGTGTTAAAATAGTCTTTCAACTAAGGATTACTTTCATCAAGAGTTGTGGAGCTTGGCTCCTCTAAGTTTACTACAGGACCAGGGCAGCTGGCGGATTGCTTGGCGGCTTCATCCAGGTCTATGGGGTGGCTGTAGCGCTAGAGTGGGTAGAAGTGGTGCCTTTCAACTCCCTGCTCACAACAAGTTGTTGTGTCATCAAACAGACATTTTGGCTTCTGAAGGACCTTGCTCCCCCAAAGCCTTATGGGCAGCAGCCATCTTATGGGATGGGTAAAATACACAGTTGAATTTCATCTATGTATCGCAGACTATATAAGTCCATGTTAACACGACTGGAAGGTGTCCTGGATTATTGATCAGCAGAGAATATTGTTGAATTTCAAATAGTTCAAGACTTTGTTGTGTAATCACAGTTCTCCAAACAGGGTTCAGATCCTAGCATACATTACAGTTTCATCATTGATCATGGACTACAAATCTATTGTGCTCTGTGTGGGTGGGTTCAAATCAAATCAAATCAATCAAATCAAAAGCCTTTATTGTCATTATAGTAATGATTTTACATCTATGAAATTAGGAGTGCTGCTCACGCGGTGCTCAGTGAAATAAACAGGTATAAAAGATATAATATAGAAAGACAGAGTTATAAGCTTGAGACACCAATATTTACATTAGTTTAGATTTTCCAGATGTACAAGAGGATCAGATAATTTTCACAATTTCAGTTTTCCAGAAGCGAGTATTATTGCACATAGAATGGGTAGAATTGTGCATTGTCATTGACCATTACACAAGGAAGGAATCCATACTCATATCACTGTATGTTTATAATATATAAATAGAATAATATATAAAGATAATATAGTTTGTGTATCTGTGAGGATACAGCGTAACAATGTATTATTGCTATAACAGTATAGTACAGACAGTACTAATATAATAATAATATAAGAATAATATGACAATGCTGTAGTATGTGTGTGTATGATATACATTAATACATATCTCAGATATACAAGTGTGGGGTGGTGTAGAGTCTGGGGTAGTGTGGTATAAGGGATTCAGTGATGTTGTGTGTTCAGAGCACTGATGATGGCTCTGGAAAAAACTGTCTCTGGGTCTTGTTGAGATCCAGGTTTTATTGGGACCCTTGTCTCTCCTGCCAGAGGGCCTTGGGTTAACAGGTGGTGACCAGGGGTGAAGAGTCCTTGATAATGTTTTTAGCTCTGCTGAAATTGGCGAGAGCCGGCTATGTCATCAGTGAGAGCAGAGCAGTGTGATTTTCTGGCGGTGTTAATCACTCTGCAGAACTCTCCTGTCTATATGTGCATCAGCGTGCCACACTGTGATGCAGTGCATGAGATGCTCTCACAGTGGATCTGTGAAATCACAGCAACACCATCAGATTGTGCCTCCTTAACACCCTCAGGAAATGGAGTCGCTGCTGGGCCTTCTTTGCCTGGCCCTGGCTGTGGTGACTGGGGGATAGAGAGGTTGCTAGTGATGTGGACTCCCAGGAATTTGGGCGAGCTGGACTGTCTCCTTTTGTTCTCCATTAGTGAAAGTGGGGCAGGGTCTGTGCTGGGTTTCAGGAATTCAGGATGGGACCTTGGTTTTTGTGTTCAGAGATAAGTTGTTCTACCAGAACACCAACAGCTTAGTTTCCAATCTCATCTCTGTAAGCAGACTCATCTCCTTCTGAGATGAGCCCACGTCCTGAGGGAGTATCATCAGCGAACTTGATGATGGGTTTGAGAGATGTGGAGGTTTGGTGTACAGTTGTAAGGTGTGTGGTGGTACAGAGAGGACTCATTGCACAACCCTGAGGTGATCAGTGCTGAGTGTGATGGAGAAGGAGAGGTAGGAGCCAAGTTTCACAGTTTGTGGGCCAGTTTGTTAGAAGTCCTTAATCCAGCAACAGATATTTAGGAGAATATCCGAGGTGGGAGGTTTGTCAGCCAAATACCAGGGATGATGGTATTAAAGGCTGAGCTATAGTCCAATGAAAAAGCATCCTCACACTGGTGCCCACCGGGTGCATCTGGGTGAAACCAAGACTGCTGTGAAGGCGACAGAATGGCGTCCTCAGTGGACCGGTTTGCTCTTGCTGAGCAAATGATAGAAAGTCGACTGAAGGGAAGTGGTCGCCCGTCTGTTCTTTGCTATCAACCTCAAAACACTTCATGATCACAGGCGTAAGTGCAACAGGCCTGTAATCATTCAGACTGTCAGTAGCTGACCTTTTAGGAACGAGGGGATGATTGGCAGACTTCAGGCAGGAGGATGGTGGTTGCTGCAGGGAACAGTTAAAAATCCGTGTGAAGACATCAGTCAGCTTGTCAGCGCAGGCTTCGTACCTTCCAGGTACTCCGTCCGGGCAGCAGCCTTCCTGGTGTTAACAGTCCTTATGCGTCTCAGCTGGTGTGTTCCGCAGACAAATCATGGATGTGCTATGAAAGGTAATGGTGGATGGCAGTCGGAGACTGGATCTGGTCTACTGTCAGTCTCAAAAGCAGACAAGAACCGGTTCGGTTTCCACTCTACCAACAAGGCGTCTGTTTAGCAGACTAGTTATTGTTGTAGTTGTGATATGTTGTATTCACCACATCTTTTAGGTTATTGTCAGTGAAAATACTCTCTATTTTCATTTGTGAAGTACGGCCTCTTGATGCCTCTCTTCAGGTCAGCTCTGGCAGGCTGTGCTGCTGTTTGATACTGACCTGAAGAACTTCAGCGTTGTAGCGTTTGAGGTGCCTGTGTTCACTGGTCATCAGGTTTTGATTGGGAAAACCGGATCTGTTTACTGACGGTGACGGTGTCCATACAGTTTGATGTAGGAAAGTACAGTGTCTGTATATTCCTGGAGGTTGTAGTGTTTCAAACAATTCCCAAACAGTCGTGGCGCAGTCCTGCAGCTGAGACAGAAGGCGTCTCAGGCCACTGTTCTGTGGTGTCTTTGTTTGTGAGAAAGCCTTTGTTTGCCTCCCGGAGGAGTTGCTCTGGAAGAGAGTGAGGACTGAGCAAGATGGTCGGATCAGCAAGGTGGGGAGGGGGTGGCCTTGTATGCATGCTTGATGTTGATCGCATGATCAAGGTTTGTCACTCTGGTGGGAACACTTCACGTGCCAGTGGTTGGGAGGTTTCAGTCTTTAAGCACGCTTGATTAAAGTCTGAAGGCGGCAATGGGGCTCCGTAGGTGACGAGCTGCTGTTTGTTTGGCAGGAGCAGATCAGACCTGAGACTGCGCTATGCTAACGGGACTAGCATCGGTGGGATGTAAACAGCCTCCTGGCTGACTACTGCTAGCTCCTCGGTAGATAAAGGTCTACCGCAGGGAGACTGCCATACTGCACCGGGGATTAATTGTTGTTGCATTTATGTTCACATCGGTCTGCTGAGTTTACATTTATTAAACTACGTGGAGGTGGTGCCTCCTTCTTGTAGGTTTCATAGTGTGAGTAGTTTATCATGTCTGCTTTACATACAGAAAGGTCCTGAATTCAAACCCAGTAGAACCACAGCTTTTTTAGGTGGTGTACAGCAACAAACATATACTGAAAGGTCTGTGTGGACTGAGTAGCTGAGAATGTGTCAGATCCTCCTCTGTGCACTGATTTCCTTGAGCAGAAACCTTAAACCCTCAACTCCTCTGGGATTCTTAGACAACCTCTCCCTCTGACATGTCTCCATTCATGCATGTGTGTTGGGTATATATAAGTTGTGTGTTTAGACCTTTCTTTGTGTTGCGGTTTGTTTAAAAAAAAAACAAGTGACACTACTTTCTTCATCATAGTTCATCTTCTACTCTTGGTGCGGTAATACTTGGCCAAAGGCCACCAGAATTTTCTGATGACCTCCTTACTTTGATCCATATGCAATGAAATTTATAGTACAACAGACCTCAAATCAAATCTCTATGAGGGCGAAAGAGACATTACTGTGGGCAGGAAGGTCTCGAGTTCAATCTCCACCTGTGGCATGAGATCTGCATCAAGGGACTGAAAGGTTTCTGTATTTTAACTCAATACAGACTTTGTCCCAATTCCCATCTGATGTTCACTAATCATTCACATTCAGCTGCTGAACATGTTGAAGGATCATGACCTTGACATTTGACCTTTCTTTCTGTACCATTTACTTAGATCCTACATACAGTACACAGGGCTCCATCAGAAGCTTTAGTTATCCAACAGCTGACTAGTTCAATATTTCTTGGAATCATCAAAGATCACAAGTTCAGCGATCTGTTGCCATGCAGTAATGTCACACCTCCATAGTTTCTAGGTATTCTGTGTAAGGACTCTGTGGTGCATTGATTGGTAAAGACTGACTCCAGATCAGAGTTGTGTGTTCATATCACATCAAGTCATTATTTCTGCTGAAGTATGTCTGGATCAATATAGTATCATTAGCTAACAGTGTAAATACACATAACGCTGTACATTTACAATATTGCAAAGAATTATTCATGCCAAAAACTGAAATAAAACTACCCATTCAGAAGTGTATTCTAGTTCTTCTCCATGACTGCAGGAAGGAAGCAGCTGTGTTGTTCAAACTCAACGATGAGCGGCTGCTCGGGGCCATATACGCTGAGTGAATATAAGTAATTTAGAAACGGCAGCGACTCTGTTTATGTAAAGCACAGGTTCACCACTTTGAGCTAAGTCCCTGTGATGCTTCAGTAAACCACCATACTTCTAATCACTGTTGAAATGTGGAGCCACTTTAGACTCTCTCTTGCTCAGACAAAACAAAGCACTATACTATCACTGAAAAAGACTGTGATTGCTGGGGTCAAACTCAGGTCAAGTGCTTGGAAGGCAGCTATGCTCACTGCCTACCACTATATTTACCATCATGGGTCAAAAAAGGCAGTTTCACAGTCTGCAGTTTATCTGTACATCGAGACAAAAAAAGCACTAATTACAAGTACTGGGTACAAATACTAGGTACACAGTTTCTGAATCGTTAGATTTCTGGCTTACGTCCACTGGATAACATTCCAGTTTGTGCTTTTTCTGATATGACTTGAATGCTGTGATTCTCTGGTGAGATTCAAGAGTGCATGTGCAAATATGCACATGGCTGAGTAGTTAGGTGATGGACTAAAAATCCATTGGAGATCTCTATGTTGAATTCTGCCCATAGCAGTGAGGTTTGTATATTATGGGACATATTCACGACCCAGGTAGACTGGCTCTCATCTATTCTTGGGTGCAGGTAGCTTTCCGTGCTAGTCTTAGTGTGCTGAATTTTGGCTGTGATTTCACCATGTGTGGCCTGAAAGTTTATGCGCTGAAATGGGCATTGTGGAGGCAGTGTGGCCGGCTTAATACTATTGTAGCTCTTTGAACGTCTCCTGCTGTAGTTAACATCTCTGACTGGACGGTGGTTTCTGATGGAGCTGCCCTGGTGCGCGGTGCCTCTCCTCTTCCCTTTCAAAAGTGTGATTGTTTCATGGTTATGAGCGACGGTGGTATAGTGGTCAGCATAACTAGTCTTTGAACAAACTTGGTAGTGTACGGTAATGCCTTTTTCTGACTTAGTTCTTCAGGATAGGTTCAAATTATCTTTATTTGCAATATGATGGCATAGATGGTGCTGGTTATTCGTGGCCCAGTGGTTAAGGTGATGGACTGACTAAAAAATCAGTGGGCTCTCCGTGCAGTTTGCAGATCCTGCTGGCGGGTGTTAGGTTGTTGTTGAATTTTGGGACATATTCACTGAGTAGGCTGGCTCTCTGTCCCTTCTTAGCTGCAGGTGATGGGCGAGAGCCTTTGGGGTTGCTTAGGACATAATGTAACAACACAGATATGAGGCAGTTCCAGTCGGCCTTCTCAGTCTGCTTTGACCTGTCTCTGTGTAATGTTGTTGACATTGAAAGTTTGTAACGCTGCATTCAAGGCGTGCTGGGAGAGCAGGTGGCCACAATACTGTGTAGCTCTTTGAACATCTCTGCTGGTTTGGCCCAGCAAATGCTCTGACTGGATGGTAGTTTTCTGATGGAGCTGCCACAGTTTACTGATGTTGCTCATGTCGCTTTCCAAGAGTGGCGTTTTTTTCTGCCATTATGAAGCGATGGTGGTATAGTGGTGAGCAGAGCTGCCTTAGGTTTGATTCCCGGCCATCTGCGGTGAGCTTTAATCTTTGGTCAATTCAATGCGTGGAAACAGTTTTCTTACACGTCACTGGGATATGCATTGAGTATCTTTATTTTTCGATAATCGATGGCAAGAAGGGCGCCAAGTTGGCTCTGTTGGCCGAGTGGTTGAAGCGGGTGGATTAGCAATCCATTGTCTCACTGGAGTCGAATCCTGCTGACTTAACTATAGTGTTTGTTGAATTTTGGGACATGTTGCTAAGTGGGCTGAAAAATATAACACCTTCTTAGCTGCAGGTGATGGTGACCTTGTGGCCTGAAAGTTTGTAACGCTGCATTCAGACATACAGGAGACAGTGGCACTGATACAATAGCTCTGAACATCTCCTGCTGCAGTTAACCTGCTCATCTGACTGGACGTAGTTTCGGTTATACTTTTTCTGATATGACTTGAAGGGCATACGTAGTCTTTAGCATTAAATTAGTAGTTGCGGGTGCAGATGTCTTTTCTTGCATATGTCCACTGACTGATGTTCAACTTATCTTTATTTTGTGATATGATGATGAGAGAGGGCTGCAGTAGGTTGTCATGGCCAAGTGGTTAAAAGACGTGAACTAGAAATCAGTGCAGTTTCCTGGCTGAGTTTGAATCCTACCAACAATGGTAAATTATTTGACGTGGCATGAAGTAGTCTTTAGTTCTAACAGTATTCTAGCAGATGATAAGCTGTACAGACAGAGAAGCTGAAACAGGTTTGCTTGTTTCAATAATGTGAGCAAACATGAACATAGGAGGCATTTGGGCCGACTCTGAAAAAGAGACAAACTTGCCAACATTAATCGCGTCTCACATGAATGCTGTCTGCTTAGATTTAGGATGAAGGAAGCGTTACCAGCTCATCTGCTGTGAAGTCTTTTTTACTTGAAGTATTTAAAAGGAGTCGAGCTGGACTTTGCTTTGGGTTTGTTGAAGATGTCTCACTTCTCTGTCCAAGAGCTTCTTCAGTTCTAACGTTGGAGTTGTTACCATTGCTGTGGCGGGAGTGGCTGTCACCACACCTTATGAAAGCTGTTAGAACAGTCACCCGCACTCAAAGTGCAGAATGGATACTGTGGTTTCTGGGGATCGGAGGTCCGGTACTTTGAGATGTAAGTGGCTGATAGATGGTGTCATGGTCATATCCTCTGTTCAAAGATCTGTGGTGCGTTTCCCAAAGGTTCGGTGCTAACCAGACCAGCTACTTCCCTCGTTCGAGCGATAGATCTCTGTGTAACTTCGATGTGTTTACAACTAACCGTAGTGTTTCCCAAAGCTTGGATTGGAACAATGCATGGAGGATTGCATTGAAGTTATTAATCGTTCCAGCTTGATGCTTATGGGCTGGCTGACTGGGACGTTCATTCAGGTGGCGTCAGGTCCTCTACTTCTTCTTCTTGGGGCTTGGAAATGTCAGGGATTAGGCACCCTGTGATCCATGATCCCCCTACAGCATGAATGATTAATGCTTTGACTTTCACCTCACGGGCAATGTGTCTTCCTCTGGCTCAGGTGACTCTGGCAAAACAGTATGAAGGAACAGGGGCGAGAGATGTAGTTTCTCTTCAGCTTCCTGAATAAATACTTTATTAAACACATTTCCTCACAATGATTTATTATTTATTTGCATTTCTGTGTATTCTCTGATATCTATTTGACATGAATGTAGGCTTTCTTACCATATAATCCATGCATAAATACTAATTCTAGCCACATACAAATGTCTTTTGGCATCAGCACTTTCTAGGCATTTCTTAAGCTTTACCAGTTAGCATTTATTGTTTTAGAAAAGCTCTTAATCAAACCCTGCTGGTTGTGTTTTTATTGGCCACTGGAGAAACAACATGGATCCTTGGTAAATCATGTGTCTCTCTATCATACACCAACATTTTTGTTTAAAAATCATCCATAGCTTCACTCAAATCAGGTGGCTTTCACACATAACACACCTAACAGAATACTATAGTGGCATAGGTGGAAATACTGTACACAGCTAACCTAACAACACATGTAGAGCAGGCCCAATGCTAGTGATTTGGCACTTGACGCTGTTTGACAGCATTATGCCATAGCTGTAAGTCAGAACACTGTTTTTATTCAACTGGCCTGAGTGGTTTCATTACTGCCTCAGTTCTGTTCTCAAATGACTATGTTTCGTTCACATATAGGCTTGGATCACTTAAAATGATGGTAATAACTTACCAGCCTGGCAAACAGTATGAAGGAACAGAGGCGGAGCGTAAGCGTGGGTTTCTCTTCAGCTTCACCGGAATGCGTGAGAGCAGGCGCCTTGCCTCCCTGTATTCCTGCACCACTGAAGCTGTACCACTGTCTCATACTGCCCCCTACTGTTGTGGAAACACATAACGCTTCACGTTTCCACCAATATCCTGTGACGTGACTCTAAATGAATCATGATGAAATTGTGTCAATAAGAAAAATAATAAAAAATCAATACCCCACATGTGACTATAACTGGGACGTCTCAATGTTTGTGCTTCATTTCCACATTGCTGGAACAGTCAGCTCAAAGCTCCTCCAGACCATTTCAAACAAACTATTTCAAATTTTAAAAAGTTTGCATGTAAACTTGGTGTTGGCTGTCCCAGTTTGGAAAAAGGTTTCCAACTCTACTTTGCATAAAGGGATCTGAACAATGGGACTAGCAACTTAAAGCAGCCAAGATGAACTAAACTATTGTGGAGAATGTGGACATTAATCCACTACCTCTCGCGTACTACTTGAGCACTCTACTATTTGAGTTAATAATTCCCCTGTATGGAATGCCATGTAGCCCCATATGAGATCATCTCATCCCATACTTTTCCAGACTCTTGAAGGTCTCTGGATCAGAGCATCTACTGTGATTCATCAGATACAGTAGGCGGTGGCTGAGAATCAATTATCTTTCTAAGTTCAAATTCCATCCTTGTTCAAGACAAACACTTTAGTCTGCAAGTTGACGTATTTAGGTGATGAGCTGCCAAACATTGTACTCCCACACAGAGGATTTATGGTTGACTCCATGCTCTGCTAATCTGTTGTCCTTGGCACCGGACTGCTAATTCAAGGTTCAAGAGTCTTTATTACAATCATTGCCACACTGAAACAAAATTTTGGAAGAGCAGTCTCTCGGCTTAAAAAGGCACACATGAATAAAAATAAAAATAGAAGATATTGAAAAAGCAGAGTAGAAAGTAGTAAAACACAGTACTTTCCTGTAGCCCCAGATCTATATACATTCTGGTGTCACTGATGACCATCATGCCAATCCATATGCTAATATTACAAACACAGTCTATTATGTCCATTCTTTCTATTTCAATGAATTTTTTCCACTCTTATAATGAATCGTTATATTATGTCATTCTTTCTGGCGAGAAGAAGGAAGAATGTTTACTACTGAAAATCTGCTGTGGAACCTGAAGATACAGGTTCAATCCCCACCTGGCAAGGATGGAGAAAAGTGTCAGGTAGGTAGGTCAAAGTAAACAGTGACATAGAAGGCCGAGAACCAGAATGTGTCTTCCATGACCTGGTGGTGTAAAGAGATGTGAATTGCATAAACAGCCCTCGATGAGGTGGCGACTTGTCCAGGGTGTACCCTGTAGCCCTAACACAGCAGGGAAGGCTCCCAGCCCCAGACCCTAAGGATAAAGCGGTGAGATATTGGATGGATAGCCTTTATCTTTAAACCAAGAGCACCATCTAGAGTCTAAAGAGCATGACAAGTGCTTCATGAAGCTGTTTGCTCATCACTACCATTAGGTGATCTGCACTCAGGTGTGAGAATGAATATTTTCAGATGAGGTGAAACGTCTTCAATGACACCAAACAAGGTCGGTAGACTTAAAAACAGTTTGAGCTGGACAAAATCAGAAAGGCTGGTTTCATTGGTGAAATATCAATGTTTGGAGTGCAGTGACCAGGCCAGTCTCAACCGGATAGGCAAACTAGGCGGTGCTGAGGACCCCAGGAAAGGGCCCCTATTAACAACTGGTTATGTGTTCGCAGCGACAACTTTGAGCGCGACAGCACCTCCACCAATTTCTCGATGACTGAAAAGTGACGGCTGTGTGAAATCCCCTGAGGGCCTCATATGGTTTGACAGCAGGGCTGCGTTTTGCAAACCAAGGCCCTAAACAGCAGTTGTAGACATTTGCACATGACTGTCTTCGTGTCAGGAAGTTAATTTGATATGTGTTTACACTTTGTACTTTTCTGTGTGTGTTGATGGAGTAAAATTGAAACATTGCTGTTGGTTTCTTAATGGAGTTTGTTTGATTTTTGAAACTTCATTAGTGTAGATATCTATGGCTGGAATTGTGGCTTGTTTAGGATGTGGTGTGTGAAGCTTTGTAGCATAATGATTATAATAGTAAAGATAGTTATTTATCATTGTGTGGTAATTCTGAGTAAATTTGCAGTGGAAGTGTGTTGGAAAGGAGTTATTCCAGAGTGGTATGCATTTGTTTACACAGTAATGTACATGTCTCACCACGTTACAAAAAAACAATATACATGCCAAGGTAAAATAAACACAAGTTAAGAAAAAACATGCACCTGAAGACAAATCCTGTCTTCAATAATTACTTACAAAACATCAGAGATGGAGACAGTATATAAGATAAAGGGAGGGTTAACTGTCCCCCAGATCTCTCAATAGATGTGGGAGGATTTTCTTCTACTTGGGTAGTAGGCGCTACAGCCTTCCTTCTTCTTCTTCTGCTTGGCCAAAGCTGTTACAAAGCTGTGGTCACATAACAAGTTTTCTTGCTTTTTGAGCTTTTCTTTAGAGCAGATGCTTTGTTCAGTTTTCCATATATGTCAGGGTTTGCTGTGCAGTTTCAGTAATTTGTTTTGTGAGATCATTGGATTGTGCCGGATGAGCACATTGCTGTGTGTGTGGTGTTGCAAGCATAAGCAGAGTCACTTACTGTAATCAAGCTACAAAGTCATGCCTTCAACGGTTTCTGCTTTGGAAATTTGCTGGGTGAATAAAATGTCATTTTCTGAAAGTAGTAGGAGAAAATTTTGTAAGATTGGACAGTTTGTATTACAATGTGTGTTAAAACAATGGAGTGTGAACATGTGATAAACTATATTTGTAACCTGTTGTGCACAAACACAGTGTTAGCTTAAGGGAATACACAGGTAAATCTGCACGAATTGCTCTTAAAGTAAACTATCACAACAGAATATCAGATTATTATAGAAATGTTTCATTGATATACTTTTGAGCCTGTTATTTATCATCAAATACTATGCAGTCTTTGAACATTGTACCAAGTTGTTGGAGTTCAGACATAAACCTTACAACTCTGCATGGTCATCGGAGGTTTTCACAGGTGCAAGATTCATACAGATGTCTTGGTTTATAGAGGTGGTCTTGTTATCACACATATATCTGAACCACAAACACAGATATGCAGATGGGCTGTGAGGCTCACATGTGATTGGCTGTGTCAACAGGTGTGCTGTAATTGGTCCAGCTGGAACTGCTCAGGGATGTCTTTACTTTGTTTGGTATTTGTGTTGTTGTTTGTTGTTTGGTTTTGTATGGTTTGTGGTGAAATGATTGGCGTCAAGTTTGTTGGGCGTGTTAAGCATTGTAATTATGCACAGTGTACTATAGTGTTTATGATGTGCAGGCTGTGGCTAAATCCTGTATTTTAAAGTCACATTTATGGATTTCCTTAGGTTTAAGTACCCCATAGTGAATTAAGAAAGCCCACTTAAAAGTCAAGCAATCACTCTTATACCGCTTTCACATTTAAATTAGTGTAATGGGCGTGGTGTTTTCTAACCAACACAAACACGGCTTTGTGCAATTGAAAAATATATGTATATATACTAACAGAGTGAGAAAAAATGTAGTACCCTCATTGAGGGATTAATAAGAATTCTCTTCTTGCTTCTTCACTAGAGAGGCAGCTCCTCTGTCTATACTTATTATAAACTCCACCTGTGGCTCAAACATTAAACATTCTTAGTTATTTTAGAATTTAACCTTTTGTGACAGTTTGATAATTTGTTAACTGACATTTCACTGGAAAAAAAAAACAAAAAAAACACAAGCATTGAGTTATTTCCTGAAACAAATCTTATATTGAATATATTTTATAGTGTTATAATGAGATATGTCTCTACCATTTCTGTGTCTTATACTGTATTTGGTTTACCTCAGCTCAGTTCAAATCACCTACTGTATGTTCTCATTAATCACAGTGAATAGCTGACTGAAGATTTGATCATGGGCAACAGGATGTGTATTGATCCCCCATGCACTTGCCATTCACCTGTGCCTCTGTACTGTGCACCTCTTTTCCTCTGTGCCTCCCATTCCACCTGTCACTGTGCCTTGTTACCACACCCCACCCCCTTGCCTTTCTCTGTGCCTGCATGCCACCACACCTCTCTGTGCACCACCATGTGTACACTGCCATATTTGCTTTTCTTGTACACACACACTTTGTGCCCTGCCACCCTGTCTGCCACCCAATGTCCACCATACATAGACATACACCCACACATGTATCCCCCATACACATAGTACACCTTACATGCACTTGTATACCTTGTGTGCATATATACACACACACACACACCATGTACACTGTCTACCATGCACTACCCATGCCTTTACATGCATTTACACCACAGGTGACTGGGATTCATTTGGATCTGATGACAGACGAATAATTGGTTCGATCTGTCAGACGTTTATAGGTGTGGGCTGAGTATTAGTTATTGGTGCAAGTAATAAAATATAGCGGTGAAATGATTGTCATCATCATTTGATCTGCCCTGTTTAGGAACACTGCTGCCTTCCGGCTGTTGGCCTGACGAACTATGGAGTGTCAGTTTTACTCAGAACTTCCTGTGTTAATTTCAAATAAAAGCCCCTGGATGTTTGTTCATTTATAAGTCCGTTTATTAAGGCTTTTTATTTTGATGTTTGACAAGTATAAGAATAAAATCTGGTGTGAGCTTGGCTGGCTTGATGTGGTATGATGGGTTGCGGACTGCGGGAGGCTTTGTCATTGATATATTATCCTGTTCCAACACTGTTCAGGATAGTCATTGATGTTACATCAACAGACATCGATGATTGATAAATCAAGTCAGTAGGTATTTTGTTTTATTTTTGTAGAAAGTGGTTATGACAATTGAGCTGACAGGAAAAAGGTAGATTAAAAATTGATTAACTGTTGGTTGTTTGTGATTGAATGATGTATTATAAATGCCAGTTTAGTAGAAGCTTACTCGATTGTCATTTACAGTTAGTAGTAAATCGTTCTCTTGATTTATTTTATTCTGTTGTTTGTGATTTTATTCAGTATCCTTGACAAGTATTAGTGAAATTGTTGTGGATTATTTGACAGTTCTATGTCAGAGTTCAGTGTTAGTTTAGCTAATTATGTATCAGAGAGCTACCATGCACATGGAAGTTTCCAGAATACTGCAAGCCATCCAAACTCAGTTCACCGACAGCCACGAGATGGGCCAGAGTTGTTTGGTGGACCAGGAGTAGGTGGAGCATGGTGGGTGGACCAATAGGTGGGCATGAGTGGGTGGACCAGGAGTAGGTGGAGCATGAAGTAGGTGGATCAGGAATGGTGGGCAGCGGGTGGAGTGGATCAGAAATGGAGTGGATCATGGTCAGACGGATGGGATGGGTGGAGCAGGAGGTGGGTGGAGCATGAGAAGTGGGTGGATCAGGAAGTAGGTGGAGCAGGTGGGTGGACCAGGAGAAAGTAGGTGGAGCCGGGAGTGGGTGGATCAGGAAGTGGAGTGGAGCATGAGGTGGGTGGATCAGGAGTAGGTGGATCAGGAGTGGGTGGAGCATGGTGGGTGGATCCGTGGGTGGAGCATGGTGGGCGGACCAGAGTAGGTGGAGCATGAGTGGGTGGAGCATGAGTGGGTGGATCAGGGTAGGTGCATCAGGAGTAGGTGGACCGGGAGTAAGTGGGCAGCAGGAGTGGGTGGATCAGGGTAAGGTGGAGCATGAGTGGGTGGATCAGGGTAGGTGGAGCAGGTGTGGGTGGAGCAGGAGCAGGTGCATCAGGAGTAGGTGGAGCATGAGTGGGTGGATCATGGTGGAGTGGAGCATGGTGGGTGGATCTTCATGAGTAGATTGGGCATGAGTGGGTGGATCATGTGTGGAGTGGAGCATGAGTGGGTGGAGCAGAGATGGGTGGAGCATGGTGGGTGGATCATGAGTAGGTGGAGCATGAGTGGGTGGATCAGGGTAGATTGGAGCATGGTGGGTGGATCAGGGAGTGGGTGGAGCATGTGAGTGGGTGGGACATAGGAGTGAGGTGGGCAGGAGCAGATTGGAGCAGGGTGACGTAGTTAGTCCTCCTCTCAGGGCAAACCTTCTGATTCCAGGTGAGGCTTTGTTCAGTCTCACAGCCGGTGCGGAGGAAGAAACTGTCCCTGTAAGACAGCTGCAGTCTTACAAAGAGTGGAGTGTATCGTCTCCTCGGTGGGACAATCAGAACCAGAATCAGAATTTCTTTCAGCACAAATAAGTACTTCTGAAGCACTTATATCTGCTCAGTCAAACCTCCACTACCATGAAGAGAAAGCGAGACGGCGCTAACAGGAAGAGTAGCTAGTCCAACCAGCTAACATGAATAGAGTACAATTGCACTTTGCGTACAAACTCAAATAAATGTTAACACAGTATGCAGCCTTGACTTCTTTCTTATTTGTTTTTGTGGGTCTAGTAAGCTCCCTGCAGAGAACGGCTCAATACTGCAGAAATGACTACAAGGCAGTGAACAACTAATTCGGTGGGTTTAGACAGGCTGATGAGTGCACAGAAAGAAGCTGACAGGGATCTGCTGAGCACCAAAGACGCTCCCTGTAGCACATGAGATAATCGAGTCGTTCATTTGCAGTATAACATCAGTATTTATAATCAATAACTCTTAAGTTATTGATTCACTGAACACCATCCAGTTTTGTGGAGCAGGAAAACTGCAGATTTGATATGATGGGAGTCTCTTAACCTAAGGCGGCTCTTGAGATTCTTGGACCTCGTGATGCAATGGGATTCAATTTGGCTGGCAGACTGCACCAAGGTCGAATAACCAACTTCTTTATGTTTATTTGACAAACTACATGACTAAACTACGAACAAAAACTATTTCACTACATTGGCATAAATGAGTGTCAGGAGCGGATTGGTCGATGCATTAATTAATATCAAATTCTGTGTTTACATGGACAATGCATTTCTGATTGTTGAATCATAAACCAAGAAATGTACCTTTAATAATGCAAGAGAGGTATCAGGGCTTCTCATATGATTTTGCTAAAATGAGGAAAAACTGTGAATTGTAAGTAATTCTAATTAATAAGTCTCTTAATCTCCAGGGTGCTACAGGTTCTTGACTAGTGTTTAGTGATTCAATTACTTTATATACACACAAAATCAGGTAACCAAGTTCTTTATAAATGAGATGTTTATTTGACAAACTATAACCAGACTCTGTCTGAGAAAATAACTAATAATAAATGATTAATTTGACAAACTAAATGACCAGGCTACTAACAAATAATAAAACAGAAAATAAAAACTAGGATAAAGGAAGATTGATGGAAGACACATGACATTGACTCACTGTGACAAAAATGGAATGAATGAGTTAAACAGGGGCAGAAGTTCAGAGGGATTGAGATTGTCTGGATTGGTAATTCAATGTGATCAGTTACATTCAGTCAATTTGGTTATCTGGACAATTCAGAAATTAGGCTGTTACCAAAATTTGGTTTTAGGTTTGATAGAAATTAGTTAAAGAGTTTGAGAGGCATCAGAGATTGTGGTAATTTACTATTCAGAATTGGTTTAGCGTTTTACTGATATCTTACTAAATATTATTAAGTTTGCTGGATTAAACCTAAGACTGGGCCATTTAATTTAAGTCTAATCATCAAACTCTTTAATATCTGTAGATGTATATGCAGTATATCCAGTTCTGGATGGATGGGTTTATGAAGGTGGCTGCAGGTTCTGTCTGGATCTGTGGATCTCTGCCAGGCGACTATGTGAGACTTTCACCAGTATGGCTCTTTTGGTGTCTCTGAACATCTCTGGTTGACATGGCTCCAAATATAGAATATATTCTGTCTTAGCAATATCTTGCAGCATAAAGTGTCTGTTGCCCTTGCAGAGGCGCTGGATCTGACCCTAAGACAAGGCGAAGAGGGGGCAGATCGATGGTCGTGCAGGATGCAAGTTGGAAAAGGAGTTCTGGATAGGCTGTTCTTCATGCCATGAGTGCTGGTTCTGGAGGCCATTCAGAGGCAGCATTCAAGGTGCATCAAATTCATATCTGGAGCAGAATGAAGATTCTGGAGAAGTTGGTTTCTTCATGCCATGGCGCTAGACTCTGCTGATTGGGACAGCATGTCTCTATCTCTGGAGTCATCATTGTTTTTCACCTCTATTGTGTGGAGGGAAGACTGAAATACAAATGGAGAAGACTGAGACCAGAACATTATTTCAGAAGATGAGGAAAACTGGGAGGAGACACTCAGAGCTCAGAACAGGAATACTTTGTATCACCTTGATTGTTAGGTGATTGCTTCTTTAGTTCCTCCCCCATCCACCAGGATTAACTGAGATGATATTCTTTATTTATTGAGTGTAAGCCTTTCCTTTGTGTTTCACTTTATTAAGTTTCTCTATGTAGCTCCCTCTCTCAGCTGTAAAAATGACACCAAACAACCTGTAGTGGAGAACCACGGAATAAAACTTGACCAATTGAATTAAATTAATCAACAAATTAACCAACACTAAGATGAATCTATTTGACATCAGAGCGTGTGGAGGTGTTTACAACAGTCTATGCATAGCTGTGTGTGTTTCAGTTATTGAGCTTACAGGTGTTTTATGTGCATTCAGTCCTGTGTGAATGGGGAAACAGGAGGATCTGTGTGAGACTGATGTTGACAGTGTAACAGTGTACTTATATGACAGTAGCTGAGGAATGAAAGCATAGTTAACCATTCAAATCACAGTGTGTGTTCTGTTCCCAGGCAGGAAAAGGAAGGACCACATTAAGCTTTGGATGTGTCTGGCAGGATTGAAAGCGGGAATGTGGGGGCAATACGCTCCTCCTCCTGGTGTATGTCCTGGAGTTTCTTAAGGTCAGAAGGAGGAACTGGTCTTATCTGTTTATTCACCTTGAGGTGTAAAACAAATAACTAAACTTGCTTAGAGAGTACAGTGTCAGATGTGGTTTCATGAGTTGTATGGAGGCGGAAAGAGTTAGAACTATTATTCAGTATTGATGTACTACAGAAGATAAGTAAAGTTAACACGATTGCCATGAGGTCCATTTACATTGATATTTCATTCTTAACATATTATTGATTAATAGTTTATTTAGTTTATATATTATTAGTAATAGCTTATATATTATTGACTAATAAATTGTCATTTACTTTTAATGATTATTTCCCACTTTGATTGTTTTTGTTTCATTTTCAGTGCAATAACAATATTTAATAACCTGACATTTAATCAAGTACACTATATTTGTTATTTAAAAGGCTAAATGCATATAGATCTTCAGCCTATAGAAACTTTTTATTTTCTCCCCAGCTTTCTAGTTTTCAACATTAAGTAAACTTTGCAATAACAGAAGAGGACTTCACCACAGGTGAGCGTCCTGCTTATACTGATATCATGGGGGGATGCATAACTCAATAGTGGCAACACAGATAGCTCAAATACAAGCTTGAGTTCCAAGTTATTTCTTCAGTAAACATCATCATAAATCATGTAAACATTAAAGCAATATCAAATGGGACTTATACCCACGGCATCTGTGATTCTTTGCGATGCGATAATTTGATCAGTTTAGGGTGGCAGTGATTTACAGCTATTTGAGCTGGTGATCAGCTATTAAACAAGGTGGCTCACCTGTTCAGACAGAACGCAGTGCTAGCTGCTATTGATCAAATGAAATAGAATGATCAGATTCAGAACAACTTCAGGTATGAGAATTTGACTCTGATTTCTAACCTCTCAACTTTACAAAGGTAAAGAAATAATAAAATATGTCAAGGTAAATAACAGGCACCGGCGCTGGTTCAGGAGTAGCGATGAGGAAGTGCTCTTTTTCCCAGGTGTAGAGAGTGAAACCTCACCATAGCGATTCTTGTTGTACTTTACTGTAATAAACATTATATTGTTGAAAAGCTCAATTTATCTGCTTTGAATCAAGTGAGATGCCTTCCATTCACTTACACACTGATCAGGAGTTGCAGTCTGTCCAGAAGAGGCTGTGAAGTCTGTCAGCGCCGACAGGTCTGGTGGTAGTGGAAGGGGTTGGATGTAACATTTAAGTTTACAAGATCATGTTTTTGTGTCACTACTTTGATTGTCAGTGGACATTACAGCCATGTGTTTAAGCCTAAAATGATGTAGTACAATGTAGAATATTTCCACCCTCTGCGTGTTGCTTTTGCCACTTTATGAACCATTTGCTGGTGCTGAGCACCTTGCTGGTTGTACAGTATTAAGCTACAAATATTTTACCATAACCTTGGCCTGCCTGGCCTGGTGGTCTGCTCTGGATGCAATTTGTGGTTACTATGAAAATAGACATGGGACAATATATGGCTGAATCGCGGTCTTTTCGACCTTACATGCTATCAGTTAAGATATACTGTATCTATACAGCTACATGTGAACCATATCTTTTTTCATGTGTAACCTTCATGTCAACTTAGCTGTAAACACAGATACAATAATAATGTACATATATGATCATTCATGCATACATATACATTATAAATATACACAATTCACCTTCATGCAGAGACAATTTGATCTTTGCATTGTTGGCCCTTCGGCTATGTATTATGTGTGTGACTGATTGTGTGTTGACATTGTGTGTGTGTGTGTCTGCATGCATTATGCATTAAGATACATTAATGCGTAATAATGCCTTGCTCGATTTTTGACAATACTTACTTACTTTGCGGTTGCTTGGGTAACCCGAATATGCAAATAATAATGAGTAATTTTAGTACAGATCAAAGCAGTTAGAATACAGATCAAAGCAGATTAGAATTCAGATCAAAGCAGATTAGAATACAGATCAAAGCAGATTAGAATTCAGATCAAAGCAGACTAATACAGATCAAAAAGCAGATTGAATACAGATCAAGCGGATTGGGATACAGATGGCTGGATTCAGAGAATACACTTTTCTCCTTTTTCCCCATTTCTCTCTTCTCCTCTGTCCTCTTACCTCTCCCTTTCTTTCTCTTCTGGTGCTCATGCACATCTGTATTATTCAGTGTTTCCTATAATGAGCAGGAAAGAAAGTTCACGAATCACTGGAGTTGTGCATAAGGTCCATAAGGCCTGATTTACTACAGGTTGTTTGTAGAATGTAAGCGATGGCAAACTTAAGCTGTTATTGAAATATTGATATTTTGACAGTAGTCTGTAACTTGAAGGAAAAATTAAGCTCTACTATGCATCTGAACATGAATTCACATATATTTTACAGGGTATCAGCAGAGGCAGCTCAAGAGGACCAGGCTGAGCAAGTCCTGAGGATCTGTGTCTACCACACAGGAGAAGAAGATGAAGTGCATCCGACGCTGATGTGTCGATGTGGTTGAAGGACTGAGGTACTACAACTGTGGAAGTGTTGCAAAGGCCTGTCTCCTGCTGATGGGCATCGTTTATGCCATGAACTTGAGTTACCCACCAAAAATGAAGTACACTTTTGAAGTGTTCCAGAAGCTATTTCAGAGCTTGATGTCCTTAGCTGTCCCAAAGATCCTGTCCTGCAAAAAGCTTATAGCTTGAGTGCACTGTTGACTCCAAGAGTTGTCCTTTCAAAGAGGACTAAAAAACTCATTTGTTTATGTGGCTATTTGTCTATGTTCTCGTTTTAATGATGTTTTTATTTCAACTTGTTGCACTTTATGAATGCGTGCTGTCTTGGTCGAGGAAGAAGGTAAGAATAAAGGAGAAAAGGAATGAAGGGAAGTTAGATCAGCATTTTCAAGGTAAACCAGAGGTTCTCAACTGTTGAATTGTGGGGCCATTTTCAAAGGTCAATATGTGAGTGTTGTATTGTTTGCAAACCTTTTGGAACATGTTTTATTGAAAAATATTTTTCACAGAAAATAAACGTATTGAATTAACAATTGCCTCATTTTTAAAGTCATTGTTTCAATACACAAAAACATTAAGAATAAATTTAGACAATTCAACTGCAGAAAACTATGTAGAATTCTGTAAATGTTCTACATACAGTCCATAAATAAAACGTAAAGGTATTTAAAATTACCTTGAAAGGCCATTGATTTTAGGTGAGATTTTCAGTTTGCAGCAGTCAGAGTCTGAGTAAAACTTACAAAGAAGGAGAGAGTCAAATTCAATGTCCATATTAATAGAATCAGAAAATTACCTGAGGTTTTCTAGTAAAAGCAACTTGTATCCTGCAAGCTAACGCTTGATGATCACCCTTGTATATTTTCTACAATTTCTAAGTGCAAAACGTTTCCTAGGTTTTCCTAAGTAAATAACACTCCAAATTTTTCAGTGTATGTGTGAGTGAAGACAGTGTACAAAGAAAAGCTCACAAGTATGTTTCTGCCCTTTAGCCGCATATGATAATATTGTGGTGGCTTAAAAAAATGTGTCTTGAGCTGTAATGATTTCATTGACAATAAATCAGCCCTGCAACTCCTTGCATGTTAGCTTGCAAGCTTGAAATCTTACTCGACGTCATGGCGATCAGAAGGTAAAAGTGTTGTTGTTGTTTGCAGCTATAAATGAAACAGCATTTCGTTAACGCATTTTAATTTGAATTAGGGTACAGATTAGCCTCCATACCCTAGTTAACTGAGTGAGAGAGTGAACAAGACAAAGCTTATCCAGTTATCACAACATTTTTTTGTTGATTTAAACCATGATCGTTTTTTCAATTCATTTTTACCACTTATTTACTGATAAAAGTTATCTGTTGAGAGAGACAACACTACCTCTCTAAGACCCCAGAGGTGAAGCAGCTCAGTGACAAAACAGAATTACAGCTGGGCGTTCAAGGACACGGGGAGACTGAAGGTGAGGACGTTGTAGATCATGCTTATTACTGTCTTTAAGAGGCTGTAGGAGGCTAAATGTCAAAGCTATTAAAGCTACTCAACCATATGAAAGTAGAAAACTAACAGACGGACAAAAAGACACTGTGACAGGTGTGGTGGATGTGGGCGTTATTTCGTTCATAAATATGAACATTATCAAACCCTCTCAATCATTCTAAGATTCATTTATTTAAATATTCACTCATTAACTCGATTTGGATCTGATGTGATCTGAAACACATCAAAAATTTAAGCAGATATCAATTATGAAACAAATATAAAACTAGAATAATTTCTACTTTTTCCATTTTTTCAAATCTTAAAATGGGGTTAAATGGACAAATTAGACTATGTGTTTTGTGTACGTTATTGCAGAAGTAACTCTGTCTCCATCTGCTGTTTGAGCTCCTCAGGTCTCTCCCGCTCCTCACCTTCTCAGCCCAGTGAAGGCTGCAGCATGCACTGTTTAACCTCAGCCGCCTGGCTCTATCCCTGGGCCGTTAGGGAGAAAATTTAGGACAATTCTAAGAGGCCAGACTGACAGGGCCCCAAAAAATAGATAAACACCAATATAAAATTATTCAACCATCATCATTAGTATATATACCTTAAACATGAGCAGTGGTTGTCCTCTCATGTTTATGTTAACGGCCAATTACACTCAGTTGTTCAGCCCCAACTCTTCCGGGACCCCCAGCCCAAGAAGATAAATGAACTGAACTCGGGGTTCGGGCCCTCTTTTGGGAGATCCTTCCAGACCTCTGTCACAGAGCCCACCCTGTCATACACCTGTGACCTGAATAAATATCTGTGAACTGTTTTTAACACAGTTTTGGTGTTTTTTTTGGGGGTTTCCCAAAAAAAGAATCGGGCTAACAGTGTTCAAGTTTCAATAGTTTATTGTCTTTTTATTCCTCAATTTGAATGTTTTTATTCTCTTTTATAAATACTTTTTGACTGTATTTAACTTAAAAGATTTATTGTTTTTTTTATTCATCTTTTTTTATTTCCCACTTTTTTTCTATTTTTTACTGTTATGATGCTTTTTTTTTCAATTTTTACAGATTCTTTGGGCTCGTCATTTAGCCCTTTGAACTCCAACCTGTATGGTTTATTTTTGTCCATAGAGGAGCTAGGGGGCCGGGAGTACTGAAAACACAAGGAAGTGCAATAATGACCAGGTGGAAAAATGTTGGTGGGAAACTGCTGGAAAATGTCTGTGAAATCCATGTGTTTTTTCCTGTTGCCAACAAGGTGAAAAAGAGGAGCTGTGTGATGGGGGGCGCTGCAGAGAAAAAAAGTGACTAAAACCCGGTGCTTACCCAAGGGAGGAAGGGTCTTTTTCTCATTTTTTTACCACATAATCGGTTTTTTGCCCTTATGTATTCTTCTCTGCACTATGTTTTCAGGGTTTCACCAAGTCCAAAAAAATTCCTTGTTTTTTCAAACTTGCAACAAACTTCTTTTTTTTTCTGGTTCCATAGAAGAAAACAGATGTTCTCCTGTTGTTATGTTCCCCCTGTACTGATAAATAGTAGTAGCTGCTTTAAAAGCTCCTTGGCTGTTTATTCCCAAAACGAACAATAATGATGGAAATATTGGTGTTTGTGAGAACAGGTTCATCATGTCCCCGTGTCTTCAGATGCAAGGGTCCCCGGATGAAGGTAAGTGGAAAAATTTTTTGCTTGTGATTTCAAAACTAACAAACATTAATAAGATTTTTAAAGTCAGATAAATTAGATTACTTTTGCATCACTTTTATTTTTTTTTTAGGTGGCCAAAACTGCTCGTTTTCATCAAACTGACATTGTCAATGCTCGTTACTTTCATTTACTGGCTACCAATTCGTCACCTTCTCAAACAATGACAATCACATTAGTAATATTTGTGATTGAGACAGACAAGTATAAGCAAATGATTACATCACAACAGGTTCATGACACAACTTATGTTTAAACACACCACAAACACAGAGAGGAAATGCTAACGGCCAACTGCTGCTAATGACCAGATATTGCAACCGTTAATGTGTAAACAGAAAGGAGTGTTTAGAAGAACTAGTTCATGTTTTAATATGCAGGGTTATTAGCTCTCACAACAATAAGTCTAGAGACACTTGTGGAGAACTGTCAAGCTGACCAAGGGTGTTTTCACATCTAGTCCCCTTATGAACTGGAACTCAGTCCTCTGTAAATGGACCAAAGAAAGTGTAATGAGGTCAAGATCTGTTGAAAGGTGTAAAATTGTTAGCACTGTCGCCACAAAGCAAGATACAACAGAACGTGTCCTATGTATTTGTATGTTCTCCTGTGTTTGTGTGGGTTCTCTCCGGTATCCAGTTTCCCACCATCCAAAACATGCATAGGGATTGTTGATTGCAATTAATCGACCACAAAGGATTGTGTGTTGCATTTTTTCCGTGTAACATTCAAATACTATTTATCCAGTACCCATAGGCTGTGTAAAATAGAGTTTACTTGGATGCTGCCACTTATTGGTATGTGTCGTATATTTTGTCGCTGGTTTATAAAGACTTTATTGCCGACTCATGGATCCCTGTTGATACAGATGATGACCAGAGCATGTTGAGTCTGTTAAAGGGAATACAACCTTATTTCGTATCATTGTTCTGTTTAATAAGTCCTGATATTGCACAGATGTTCACAAGCGGTTACAAAGCACAAACGTTAGTGGATGGAGGAAACAAAGAAGGGAACTAAATATGTTAAATGATCATTTTCACAGTTAAATAGCAATGATCTTCCAAACTCATCACAAATCCACTAAACCCAGAAATTATAAGAAATCACAACTGGTAGCAGATTTTGAAACGACAGCAGAAGATCAATGATCCTGCTCAAACAGATTTGTTATCAAACTGTTGAATTATATTTAGTATTAGCTTCCTATTCATATACTGTTTAATTTTGAGGTCTAGCACAACAGATCCAGCCGCTGACTAGCACTACTTTCCTCCCCAAATAGTGGAGCACTATCGAAACCCAGACGGTCAAATCAGTTTGATCAATGAAGAGACATGAAAATGTCCCAAACCATTATGACTTTCATGGCAAGATGTCCATTCTTTCATCATGCAAATCACATGAGTCCAGTATTGTTACTAATGGATCAAACACTCACTGAACCAGCTTACAGATTGAGTCGATCTGTCCAGTCCACTGCCTGTTACACAAGACTCCTTCTGGTCTTCAAAGAACTCACCTCATCAAAGTGATATGAAGAGTGATCCAACAACATCCTAACCCAATCAACCATGGTCTGATCTCCCATCCACTAGAAGGATGGGCTAACTCCCGTAAGAGAACTGAACTGTTTCATAGCAAAATCATCCAGCTAACTGAGTCTGAGATAGAGCATAGTAATATAGCCACAAAACAACACTGAGTTGATGGGATTAACATCCAAATAGATCATAACATATTTCTAAGAAACCCATCAATGACTGAAAAACAAACAGCTCAAGACATAAAGTGAAATAGAAGACTAGAGGACAAGAATAACCAAATTGTCGAGGCACGTTCAATGTTTTTCCAGAAGATGACATTGTTTCAACCACATTGTTACTGACAAGAATAATTGAGCAACAAAAACATCAATGATGAAACCACAAAAACCTGATAGACAACTGTCTTCTCTGACAGTCAACATATTCTCTAGATTCCCAGGTTTGTTAATGAGACCATATGGCCAGTCCAAGATCATCTGCAAATTGAGCTACTGATCGAATCCACATTCATTCACCACTGATAATCTCATGATAAGATAATTTTTGAACTAAATCTGTCAACCAATTCATACTCCAATCATCCCAGCGCTGAACTCATTCATCAGAAAAATCCGATATCTCTTGAAACCATGTTTAAGCTGTCCAATAGTTCAATTGATGTCGTTTAGATTTCACACAATGAATGAGTGGCTGATATCTCATCAAACACCCAGTTTTTCTGGGCAAACAACCTGAGAACAGAGTCATGTTTCAATCACTTCATTACATTCTCCAGCACTGAATGATATATCAGATGAAGATCATCACCACTCTCACCAAACCCAGACATGTAACCAATTATAGAATGATATGGAAGTCACTAATCATCTGGCTACTGGAACCCAATATAAGATGTGCCTGAACTTTAGTCCAATCAAGATAACAGACTGAAACCATCTGAGACCATACAGCAGCACAATGGTCATCACAAACATCCAATGAATCAGTAATCAAACTCCTGAATGCAATAGTTTCTGATTGCAAATAAACTATGATTTCAAATAATACACTCACAGTTATTTGGTATTACAGTCATGAATAATAATACTGATAGCTCAACAGAGCAAAAATGTTAGTATATCCCAATCAATCTTAAGATCAAAGGTCTATTCAGACTATAGTCTGCTGTCACTCACCACATTTGATCAACACAGCTGTTTTCAGCCATGAGTAAGAACCAATTACACTTCAAAGGGTGTCATATTTATTACTATTTTCTATCATTGTTCATAGCAAATATTGCTAGTTAATCAGATTCTATTATCAGCGTCATGTCACTGTTTGATCAGAACTAATATTGAACCGAATCAGACCTCCCAGCTGCAGTGCTAACGCCACAGGGTAGCAAAAACAGAGTAAAATAGCCTCCTGTGCTCATTGAAGCAGCCAATAACAGAGCAGCTGTTAAATTTAGTTCAACTCTTCATTGTTTGTGAAAGTTAAAGTAGGGGTGGCAATCACAGTCAAATGAGCTAAATAGTAAAATGAACATAAATATGTTTCAGCATTTATTTAACGGAACTCATTTGAATCAGCAGAATTATAACAATGTCTTCTTGAACGCTCTCCAAACATGTTACTGATGTTTATATAATTAGCATGACGTACACCAAACATGTGACAAATCCAATCACACGACAGAATTGGTCCAAAGGTAGTCATGTGTTTAGTGTATGCAATTTTACTAAGCACAACAGTAAAACATCAGTTGGTCAAGTTTCATATATACTATCAATTTCATGATCTGAGCATTGCTGCCCTAAACGGTCATTTTCATTCGGGAGTTGAACTATCAAGCCTCACAAAGCAGGTTTAGTGAAAACTCTGAGTCTGTTAACTGAAATATATGTCCCTGAGTTTTCCATTTCTAAAAGGGAGGTAACTTAAACCAGAGAAAGAGGAGTAACTTCTAGTCATCACAGAGAGAGGTAACTTAAGTTTCTCATCGTTACCGTAGGTAAATCTTAACTCTATGAAGCTAACTGGTCGGGACCAGGTTTCGAACCCAAAGTTTTCTTCCTGTTTGTCTGTTTCAAATCCACACACACTATTTGATTTCTCATTCATTCATTCATTCAGTCAGTAGGTGTCAGTTTTGGCATCTATCAAAATGTGATATGTCATTTCACTAATGATCCAGGTGGATGAAGATCAGGAGATTGCACATGCTAATTTGCATACCTGCATCGATCTGACTGCAAAAAATATTTTGTGAATATTTAATTAGAATATTTGACATTGTGTATTCAGAACATTGCACTACAATGCAGATGTGTTCATAGGCAACCATTCAAACAGTTTTCCTCTCTGTAATATTATTGTGACGGGAAGACTATATTTAAATCTGGCACACTGATCACTGCACAGTGTCCCAATGCTGCCTCTCTTGTACATGAAATGGAGTTTTACTAAAAACATGTTCAAACTCACCGTATGACACAGACTTCCAATTCAAGTGGGGTGAAAAATGTAGCCCTCCACTTCCCTGCTGTTACGGTGACTCGTCAAATCAGGGTTTCACATGTTAGTTTTTATCGCTGTAATGTGTTTAACTGAAGGTGAAACTAATTCAAGAGCCATCAAACCCATCCAAATCAGCTGGTCTAACTGAAACCAGATTTGATCTCAGAGTAGATCAACTCAAAGTTCAAATACACTCAGAGTTTATTGAACCTGCTTTATGAAATGAATCCTAAATAACTAGATGTAGTCTAGTTCCTGTCCATAATTAACATCGCTCAGATGTTACAGAGAGCTGAGGAGATCTTGTGTCCCAACAAGGCAGCCAGACTGAAACAGGATGAGCTCCATCTCCTCAGATGGAGAACTGTTCTCTCCTCTGTTCTGTTCACTCTGTTCACATCCCAAACAATCCTATCAGCATATCTTGAGGGAAGAGAAGAGCCACCTTCCTGAGGAAGTAAAGTCTCTGTTGGGTCTTCTCCACTTGGTGAGAGGTGTGGACCAGGTGAGGCAGCCCAGATGTGGACTATATATACTGAATGAAGGCAGGAAACTGTGTTTACTATCTATATGTTTTTAAGTCCATCATTAGTAACAGTAACTATCAAGCTCACTGTGTAGTGTTTAGTGTATGGCTAATGCTTGTATGCTAACTTTTGCTTCAAGTCTCTCTGTATACCACAGCCCGTCATATTGAAGATAAAAATTTTAGTGTCTCGAGCTCACCCAGGGATGATGGTTTATGTGTTTACAAACCAGCTAAAGTAATCTGAACTGCTGGGCTGGAATATATCTCACTAATGCACACGCGTCCAATTCACAGAGAGACCCTCGAGCTCCTCACAGTTCTCCGTCAGATGCGCGTGGTTCTGCACCCATGTGGTGAAATGCACCGCCTCGGAGTGAAGCAATTTACCTTAATAAATACTATTTATGATTTAATTATTTATAAATATAGAAGAGAAGTAATATTGTTTGCTTTCAGTATTTAAAACTCCTCTTCCTTCTTTTCTTCTCAACACAAAACTATATAAGAGCGAACACAAACTACCACCTTTCAGTATGTTCTGTGGAAATATACCCCAGCCATAATTACTAAATGAGTTAAATGGATATTTTGAGCAGGTTTACTGTGTTTGACTTGCCTTCACAAGGCTAATCGATACTTAAGTTTCTGTCCTGTCTGCACTGCTGCAGAGATGACCTGTATTCTGTTTTTGGTGAGGAGAGGCTGCATTTCACAGCAGGTGTAACTAGAGGACCAATCACAGCCCTTGTCATCTCTGTCTTCCTGATGGATTGACGGACAGTTAAAAAAATCTGCCCAGAGAGGACAGAGAGGCTCTCCTCGTATCTACGCACGGCACTTTACGGAGTACTATAAGTTGGCCTCGCAACTTGGCTTTGTGATCAAGAGGTAACCCTAAACCCAGGTAAGATATCAAGTAAACAATTATACACCAAATAACATCCAAGAGTAACTGTGTTGTGTGATCAGCAGCTAAAAACTAATATTCACTGTTTAATAAATAGAGCTCAATATAGTTTAGATAAAAATGCTGTGTTAAAATAGTTCTTCTGTTCAAGAGCTACTTTCATCAAAGTTATGGAGCAGCTCCTCTGAAGTTTACTGAGAACCGAGGCAGCTAGCTTAGTTAGCAGCTTCATCCAGGTCCTATGGGGGGGTGGCTGTAGCTCAGTGGGTAGAGTGGTCGCCTTTCAACTCATTCACAACAAGTTGTTGTGTCCTTGAGTAAGACGCTTAACCCTGAAATGTCCATGCTCTTTACTGTAGGCAGCCAACTGCTCCTTTATAGACATGAAAATGCACAGGTTAGTTTTCATCTATGTATGTAAATATGTAACATGATCATGATCCTCTACTTTTCTAGTTGAGTACCACTGATCTTCAGTCTCATCACATACAGGCTCCACCCTTTCAGTCCAAATATGGTCTCAAAAAAAGTAAACATGATATTTAAGTAATCTAAGATGGAGAATGCAGCGGGGCAGAGGGCAGACTCTTATATGGAAATGATGACAGCACATTTTTAAGCACAAATAATTTTTGTATGTCACTTCACATCCATCCATCCATTTTCTACTGCTTATCCTCACATAGGTCAAGGTGGGGTCAGAGCCATCCAGAAGGTCTAGATACAAAGGCAGGGTACACCCTGACAAGTCACCAGTTCATCGTGGGGCACTTAGAGACAGACAACCACTACACTCACATTCATGGTTTCACACCACGCCTGTTTGAATTCAGCCAATTAACCTAATCCCCATGCATTTTTGTGGGATGGTGGGAAGCCAGAGTACCCGAAGAGAACCCACCCATACACTGGGAACAGACCACACAGAAAGGCCCCAGTCGGGAATCAAACACTTTACTTACTTGTTCTGAGGCAACAGTGCTAACCACTGCACCACTGTGCCCCCACTGGAGTGATTTTAAACAGTCACAACTGCCGGGTCTTGATTTGATCGGCAAATTGGTCCAAAGGTAGTCACGTGTTCAAACATGAGGAACAAAGAAAGAAAAGTATCCCAAGCTAAAGAGAGCAGCCATGTAGTGTAATAGAGTCAAATACTTTCATGTTGACCAATGAATAATAGTCAGTGGTCTGGGCATTTTCTATCCTTTGCACAGCATACACACTCAAAGGCCCAGTAGTCAGTACTTTGTGTTTTCATCTAATTCCTCCTGAGATTACACACACCTGTCCTTTCACATGCTGAACTTGAGCTAATTCCTCTGTATAAGAATTATCATATAGCTCCTCCTAGCTTGTCTAATCTCATGCTCCACTTTCACAGACTATATAAGTCCATGTAAACACAACTGGAAGGTGTCCTGATTGTGAGTCAGCAGAGAATGTTGTTGAGGCTGAGTAGTTCAGACAATGTATGACCTGTAACTACACTCTGTACACAGGTTCAGATCCTAGCATACATTAGTTCATCATTGATCATGGACTGCAAATCTATTGTGCTCTGTACGGTGTTCATCGTTGTTGCATTAATGTTCACATCAGTCTGCTGAGTTTACGCGTATTAAGGTTTACGTGTGGGAGGTGTTTTCCTTCTTGTAGGCTTCCTATAGTGTGGTGGTTATCATGTTTGTTTACAATGGGAAGATCCGTTCAACTCAGTGGAACCACAGCTTATTCTGTGGTGTACAGCACAAACATATGAAAGGTCTGTGTGGGACTCCAGAGCTTTATGTGTCAGATCCTCCTCCACTGAAATCTCAGAGTAAAGCAGCAAACCCTCAACTCCTCTGATCTTATATGGCAACCTCCTTCATGATGCCCCATTCATGCATGTGTGCAGTTTGTTTAAAAAAACTCAAGTGAGGTCATTTTCTCTTCATCGTGAGTTCATCTTCTATTCAACAATGTCACTGTAAACCAATAAGAATTTTCCTAATGAACTATGCTGATCCATATGCAATGAGAAATTCCATAATTACAATAGAACACATCAAATCAAATCTCTGTGAGGGCAGAGAGGGAACATTTACTGTGGAGCAGAAGGTCTCAGGTTCAGTCTCCACCTGTGGCATGAATCTGCATCGTATGGTCCTAGAGTTTATCAACCAATGCAGACTCTGTCCCAATTCCTCATCTGATGTTCAAGCAATCATGTTCACAGCTGCTGAACATGTTATGAAGGATCATGACCTTGAGAAACGCTTGACCTTCACTGCATACCATTTACTTAGATCCTACATACATACACAGGGCTCAAGCATCAGAAGCTTTAGTTATCCAAATATTCAGTCTAATATTTCTAACTACATCAAGACTGTTGTTCAGCAATCTGTACCATGTGAGTTATTGTCACCTCCAGTCTTGTAGGTGATACTGTGTGAAAGGGACTCTGTGGTGCAATGATTCATGAGCCTGACTCCAGACTGCTGTGTGTTTATATCTATCAAAAACAACATTCACTGAAACATATCTGATCTAACACAAATATCTATTTAATAACAGTGTAAATACACATAATGTCAAAAAGCATTTTACAACAAAAGATTATTCATATTTAAAACAAACACTTAAAAACAAATAAAACTACCCATTCAGAGTGCTGTATTCTAGTTCTTCTCCATGACTCGCAGGAGGAAGCAGCTGTGTTGTTCAAATGGCACAGTGAGTGACAACAGGTTCTCTCTCAAAGTGAACATGAAGTGTTAAAGACAACAGCTGCTCATACACATGCAAAGCTCAGGCTCTACCACACTGTGTTATATCCTGATGCCCACAGAATCATACTACCAATCACTGCTGAGCAGGCCACGACTCTCCTGTTTATTTACACAAACATAAAGCAACACTATACTATCACTGAAGAAAAGGACTGTGATTGCTGGGAATCAAACTCAGGTCAACTGTTTGAAGGCAGCTATGCTCACCACTATCACTATCACTACCACCATCATGGGTCAAAAAGACAGTTTCCAAAGTCTGCAATTTATAGCTGTACATCAAAAACACTAATTACAAGTACTGGGTGGCCAAATACTAGGGTGCATGCTTCTAGATAGTTAGATTTCTGGTTTACGCTCCACTAGATATATTCAGTTGTCTTTTTTTCTGATATGACTTGGAAGGATGCTGTAGTCTCTGGTAATTCAAGAGTGCATGTGCAATAATATGACATAGCATGATGTTAAGGTGAACGACTAAAATCCATTGGGGTCTCCCTGCGCAGATTTGAATTCTGCCCATAACGAGTTCATTGTGCTAAGGATATATTCACTAATCAGGTAGACTGGCTCTCCTGTCTCTTTCTTGGGTGCAGGTAACCATTACTAGTCATAGCAAGTTGAATTTTAGCTGTGATTTCACCTTATGTGGCCTGTGCTTAGTAACGTCATTCAGACGCAGAGAAAAATACTGTGTGTAGCTCTTGAACATCTCCTGCTGTAGTTTACATGCTCATCTCTGACTGGATGGTAGTTTTCTGATGGAGGTGCCACAGTTGCACAGTGCTGCTCACCTCCTTTCCAAAAGTGGTGCGCCGCCAAGAATGGTGGCATAGTGGTGAGATATAAAAGAGCTACGGTTTGATTCCGCCATCACAGCTTTAATCTTTGGTCAATTCAATGCACGTGGAAACAGCTTTTCTTTGCATAATGCCACACCGATAACATTCAAATTATCTTTGTTTTTTGCAATATGATGGCAAAGATGGTGTAAAGTCACTGGTTACGCGATGGACTAGAACCATTAGTCTCCCCGCCAAGAGGTTCACATCCTGCTGACAGCGATAGTTTGTTAATTAGGGACATATTCACTACCCAGGTAGGCTGGCTCTCCTGTCCTTTGTTGCAGGTGATGGCAGACCTTAATGCGAAAGTTTCCAATGTTGTGTATTCAGACGCAATAGTAGGCATGTAAGGTAATACTGTGTAGTCTTAACATCTCCTGCTGCAGTTAAATGCTCATCTCTGACTGGACGGTTTCAGTTGTCTTTTTTCTGATAGAATTTAGCGATCATGAGTCTTGGTAAATTTAATGGTGCACGTGCAACATCTTTTTGCATATGTCCCAATGTTTAATACCCAAACAGGTCTATTTTTTGTGATATATAGGAGGCTGCAGTAGGTTGTCGTGGCCAAGTGTTGTAGTGCAATGAACTAGAAATCCAGTGCAAGTTTCTCTGCAGGTTGAATCCTACCAACAATGGTAAATTATTTTGACGAAAGCATAAATAGTCTTTAGTTCTAACAGTATTCCTAATAGATATAAACTGTACAGACAGAGAAATAAACAGTTTACTTGTTTCCAATAATGTGAGTAAACATGAACATGGAGATGCATTTGGAGCCGAATTTCTGAAAAGAGACACTAAGTTATTTAATCAGCATCCACATGAATGCTGTCTGCTTAGATTTAGGATGAAGGGTCATCTGCTCCTCTGCTATGAAAATCTTTTCACCAAATGTTAAAAAGAGTCAACTGGACTTGCTTTGAGTTTGTCAGACACCCCAATTTCATCCAGTAGCAGGCTTCTTCAGTTCTAACGTTAGGAGTCGTACTATTACTTGTGAGTCTGTCCACCTAATCTCACAGGTTGTTATGATCTGCACTCAGGTGTGAATGGATAGTGTGGTTTCTGGGGATGGAGGTCAATACTGAGATGTAAGTGGCTGATAGATGGTGTCATAGTCCTCTCCTCTGTTCAAAGATCTGGGGTGCTTCCCCAAAGGTTTGAGCACACTGCAGCCATCCCCTACGCTCAATCCATGGATCTACGTATGCAACTTCCGATGTTTACAACTAACCGTAGTGTTTCCCAAAAAGTTTAGTTGGAACAATGCATGGGAAGTTGCATTGGAAAGTTGTGTCGTTCAAATGAATAGCATGGAGCTGTTGTTGAAACAAACTGTCTGTGGTGATGTCAGGTCCCTACTTCTTCTGGGGCTTGAATGTCAGGATTAGGCAACTGCATCACATCCCCTACAGCATGAATGAAGGATGTCACTTTTTACTTTCACCTCACAGTTGGAAGGAAAAGATGCAAGTATGTTTAAAAACAATGTTTAGCCTGAAGTCTCGATTACAATGTAAATATCACATTAAATAATTACATTATATTATATTATTAGATAGATACTTTAGTCATCTCACATATAACTACACAACCCAGCAGCTTGAAAGATGGAAACACACAGGGACATGCAGGGGTCAGAGATACACAGAGATAGCAATTAAATCATATACTGTAATAGATACATAAGAGGAATGCAAGGTGCAGATATGGATGCAATATGATAATAGATAATAATACGAGGTGCAATTTTTGGATAAACTATGAGATCAAAAGAAAGTCTGATACATAGTGCAGTTGCAAATGATAAAGCAAATACAGAATAATATATTTTTAACTGAAAATAAGTCATCATTAAAGCAGTCCAATTGAATAAGGTAGTGATCAACAATTGATGAACAAGTGATGTTAATCACACATTAAAACACAACTCAAGCTCACACAATGTCAGAACCATTTAATGTGTCTTATCTGCCAGTAAAAGTAAAACATCTTATCGCCCTCAGGAGGATTTGAACCCATGCCTAACTAAATGCCATGTTAACACGCTACAATACCAACACTTCACCTCCTGTCCTGTCCACTCACAGACTGTTACATGAGCTGTAGGGATATATAGGCTCGATGTACACAGAAAAGCCCTGGACAGGAATCAAACACAGTTCAACATGGTAGATCAATTTTTGTAGCTCAAGGTGAGTGAGAGAGGACACAGAGTGTGGGGAGTGAGTGCAGAAACAGAGGAAGTATGAGTCTGATTACAAAAGTTTGTCTTTTTCATGTATTGAATCCTGATGATGCTCCAATGTTTACAGGTGTTATTAAAGCAAAAGAGCTCTAGCTAATCGACAGGATGCTACCATGTAAACTCCAGCATCATAATGAAACCATGGATCCTCGGGTGTCACCATTTAGACTGTGACACACATTTTAACCCTTTCACTCTCTCACCTACACCTGCTATTTCACATTATCTCACGATATAGAGCAGTGGACGTAGCAAGACACTTGGAATCCATATTTCATCAGGAGCTTGGCACGCTCAGTCAATCAGAAAACAATACATCAGGACACATCAGCCACTCAACAAATACAACGTTGTCTCTGGTTAAGGTACGGTGGATCATTTTATGTAGACCAGCACAGAAGATAATGCTGGGATGAGGCAAATGGCTGTTTTAACAAATCTAAATGAAAGTCCACTCAGGTTTTTCAAATGTATTTTTATTGTTTACTGTGTTCAGAAACACAAGAAAAGAAACAATAATGCAAACATGATGAAGAAATATACAAACAGTAAACTGAAGATGTTTAAAAAGGTTGTATGTGCTGAGTTCTCTTAGGGGAGGCTCACTATCCCACACTTTGAAAACCTCTGATTTAGATAATACTACCTGAGCACAGATCTTCTATAGTGACACATGAAACAGATGATATTTGGGTTGAATCTTAAAACAGGTTAAGTCATGTGAGCCTCTTGGACCATGTGCAGAATGTGGTCATGTTAAGTCCCATGTTCTCTCTGTCTCATGTTGTTTCTACCTACAGTGCCATGGTCATCTACAATGTCTGTCTAAAAACCCTTATGGTCATGTGGACCTGTTACTCTTTAATCTCATATGGAATCCTTACATGAAAAAGCATTATATTGTACTCACATATAATATACACAAAGTATAAGTAATACAAACATTGTTCTGCAATGTAAGAATCCTACCACATACACAAGTTTACATGGTTCAGTCCATGGACTGGTCATCCAGCTTTGAATCCTCTCACTACAAACAGAGTTTGTCCATTTACATATGCTGTTATTGTTATAGTCCAAATCAAAACATGTATACAGTTAATAATATGAACAAATGTCTTCTGCCCAGGTGACTTGTAAACAGTATGAAGGAACAGAGACGGAGACTTGAGTTTCCTCTAGCCTTGAATAAAATGTTTGTCAAACACATCACGACTGATTAGCTGAGCTAGCATTTCTATGCTATATCACAAATGTCTATTTGACATGAATGTAGGCTTTTCTACATATAATCCATACTGTTTAATACAATAAATTATATCTACTTATATATATATATATATATATATATATATATATATATATATATATATATATCTATATGTATAAATTGTATATATGTACATATATATAAATATATGTATGTATATATATGTTTATATATGTGTGTATATATATATGTATGTATGTATATATATATATAAAAGCTCCATATATTTAATTTAAGAACTACATTATTCATTTTCCATGGTCTCTGACACAACCAAAATTACTTAAATTTTATCACAGTTATGGCATTGTAAAATTCACTAAAACACTACTTTTAAGCATTCCATGTTTCTTCTGTTTGCTAAATGATACACACACAGATTACTACTCATCAAACCACTGTTTGATATCACATGCCTATGCTGCTCCACCAGCTTGACATTGTTCTGCTGTCACAGCAGCCCATTCCTGTTGGACAAATTCAAACAAATTTTCTTTTGTTTTGAATAGGGAAGCCTCCATTTTGAGTTTGGATGATTTTCCACAGGTTTTCAATTGGATTAAGATCTGGTGATTGAGCAGGCCAAGGCATGGTGCAATGTTGTGGTTCTCCATCCAGGCTTTAACTGACCTTGCCGCGTGGCAGTATATTGTCTTGTTGGAAAATCCAGTCATTCTGAGAAGAGGCAGCTTTCCAGCTGATGCAGAATATCTAGCCCAAGGGTAGTCCTGTACTTGGACCTGGTCTATTCTAGCCTTCACACAATGTAGATTGGCCCACTCCACTGACTGAAACACCCCAGATCATGACTGATCCACCCCCATGTTTTACTGTAGGGCAAGACAGTTCAAGTTGTAAGCTTCTCCAGGCTTCCTCCTAACCAGTAAGTTGGCTGAGGCATCAATTCAAAATTGGATTCATCACTGAAGAGAACCTTAGCCCAATCATCAGAATAGTCCAACTTTTGTGGGTCCTCGAGCAAAGAGCAACCGGCCTTCCTCTGCCTTTCATTGATGAAGGGCTTCTTGCTGTGTTCTGTGTGACTTCAAACCAGCTTCAATAAGTCGGTTTCGAACTGTCCTTGCCGAGCAAGTCACATTTCTCAGTGCCCACTCATTTTTAAGGTCCCTGAGGTTCTGACGACGATTCTGACACAGGAACGGATGATGCTGTCATCCAAGAAACATTTTCCCGCCACGGCCAGCAATTTGGTAGTGCCATGTTCAGCTTGTTTTTTTGTTAAACGAGTTGAGTCTGATCTTCTAGTTTCACTCACCCCCAGTTCTCACTACACTTCAGCAGTGCCAGATGGCTGCCTTTGTTGCTCTGGCCATAATTTCTTTTGTTTTAGGCATTATGTGAGAGCTGACAACTTCTGAGTCAAAGTACGGCTTGAATGTAAGCAGGAAACCACTCTAGGCCTTTGTATGTGCAGAAATTGCTGAGACATGAAATGGCCTCTTATATAAATTCTGGAACAATTGTTTAAGAATTTGCAATAGACATAAAAGTATTATGTGACTAGCTGTATTTTTTGTTGTGTTCATTGTATTATACGTTTAGTGGTACCAGATATTAGGAATGAACAGAAATTGAAGAAAAAGGGTGGTCTAATAATTTTTTCCACACTATATGTATGTATACATACATACATACATATATATATATATATATATATATATATATATATACTGAGTGTGTATTTGTGCTCTTGTTACATATTCTGAGGTCTAGTATTGTTTTTCTCCTGTTATATAACTATGGTATTTCCTTTCCTTTTGATTTGGTCCTTACCTCCTCCTAAACCTCCAGCTGACTTGGCCCAGAGAGAAAAGGACACCCGGCTCAACACTGAGAGGGGCTGGAGCCTATCCCAGCTGTCTTAGGCAGCAGGGGCACCTGGGACAGCCCCAGTCACCAAGAGGCTGACAGACACACAAATCCACTCACACTCACACCCACGGGTCAATTTTAAATGAGCCACTGATCCAACTCATATGCTTTGATTAAGGGAGGTCAGAGTACCCAGAGAAACCCACAGACACAGGAATATGCAAATTCTACACAGAAAGGCCTGGGCCCAGACTCGAACCCACTTGCCAGAGCACAGTGGCAATCCAATTAACCACCATGCCACCTCTCTTCCAATGCTTTATTTACTTATTCATGTGTGCCTCAAGCCAGAGACTCTCCAAATGATGTTCTATGTATAAAGACAATAAAGACTCTTGAACCTTGGAATTAGCAGTCCAGCAGGACAACAGATTAGCAGTAATGTGAGTCAACTATGTAAATCCTGTGTGGAGCACATGTTTATGTCTGTCACCTCCTAACACGTCAATTGCAGATTGGCAAGCTGAACTAAACAACATGAATTGAACTCAGGAGGTCACACTGATCTGACACCTCTGTTTAATGCTGTATCTAGATTAATTTATGAAAGTAGACGCCTGATCTGGTATAATTTTCTCACAGTCAAGTAAGGGATGTGTCATGGTAGATGAAAGCCTTGTGTAGAACTTGCACCTATCCTGCTATAATGTTGTAAGCTCAAAATGTAGCTGTTTTCCACATCATGTCCCAGAACTCTTCATCAAATAAGTACTTTATCAATGATGTAAATCTTTTTCAGTTCAACCAAATAAATACATTCAGTTTCAAATATCTCTGTTGAGTTTGCACTGCAGAACACAGCTTCAGTTAAGGCCAGTTTCACCTGTCCTTCCTAAATAGGATACACTGTTCAACTTGTCACTTTTCACAGAATGGAGATTTACCAATATACTGATATCAAACAATTCACAAGAAATAAGGTCATTCTGAGAAGCAATCAAAGAATGTTATTTATCATAAGAACCTGCCTTGTGTACTTTAACATTTTCATGAGATTCCTTATGCACATCTGTAAATCATATTCATGTACTTCTACACTATAATCCTCAGGTAGTGGCTTTATAATTGAATGATTCAGGATAGCACACATTTTGATAAGCTCTGAGATGGTTGTTTTGATCAGTAACATGCAGTTTTCTCATTTTAGATGCGTAATTTGACCAGCACGAATCAAACCCAAAGAGAGGGTTTGACCCCTGGAGCCTCAACCCCTTTGTTTCCCCCTCTGATATGAAACAACATTTTGCACACCCAATGTAACTGGTACATTGCCCCGGGGAAAAGGGATGCCAAAAAAATTTTGTATTAAATTTTGTATTGACAAAAGGAATTTTTTAAAAAATAATAAATCATTTGGGGTGTGTTCAATAAAGCATTTCATTCAGGAAGGCAGAAAAAACTCAGCCCCCGTTCCGTTCTTCAATTTTTTACAGAGTCACCTGAGCCAGAAAAATTTTTCATTTTTAACTGTAAAAGGGTTTTTAGTTTGGGGATTTTTGAAAATTTATTTTTTTAAATATACATGGGAAAGATGTCTGATTAGGAAGGGATTAAAAGTCCGGGATGCCCGTCCATGGACGGGAACCATGTAAACTTGCGTGAAAGGAGGGATTCAACCACATAAGAACACAATGTTTTGTGTATAAATTTTTTGTATACATATGGGGCAATATAATGTTTTCAAAGGGTTTTTAATAGATTAAGAAAAAGGTAAAAAGAAAAAGGGGAACAAAAGGCTGTCACTTGGAAAAAAAACAAATGGATACAGAGGAGAGACATGGGGCCCCCAAACAGACCACATTCTGCACATGGTCCAAGAGGCCATGACTTAGCTTTTTTTTAAAGAGTTCAACCAATCATTTTTTTTCCGGTCACAAGAAAATCTTTTCGGGCAAAACAAATGAGGTTTTCAAAGGGATAGGAGCCTCCCGAGAACCCAAAAAACCTGTGCCCCACCACTTTTTTAAAAATTAAACATGTTTGGGTTTTTCATCATTTTTTAACATTAACATTTTAAACCCCCGGTTTTTTGATATTTTTTAACACAAAATTTAAAAAATTAAAAAAATTTGAGAAAAAAAAAATTTTAACTTTTCAACAGATTTGTTAAAAACAAGTTCACTACCAACGATCCCACATTAATGCTGGTCTACACTTAAATGATCACCCCCCTTACCAGAGACAGCAGTGCTTTTTTTTGTTTCTATTTTTGCGTATGTTATTTTCTGATTAGATGTGTTGCAGTATGTTATATTCTGATTGGCTTCAGCGCCAAGTTTTCTGAGGGGAGCCCCGGATTTCCCAAAAATTTTGCTCACCCCACTGCTTATAGAGGTGTAAGGGGAAAATCCCAGGTGGCGGGGAGGGGGTAAAAGGTTAAAATGTGTGTCACAGTCTGAATGGTGACATTTGAGAGTCATGGCAAGGGAAGGGAGGTTTTTTTTTTTATCCCACTTAAATTTGGGAAAAATTTTAATGCCCATATGGCAAGTTTGCACATTTTTAGAAAAAAGGGAAACCCCGCTGCAGCGAAAGAGAGAGAGACGGCGTGGAGAACATTGCTGCCCAGGCGGGGTGATTTGTAGTCCTTTGCAATCACAATAATATTACAGGGGAAAAACTATTTTTGGTTGCCTATTAACAAATCCTGACTTAATGGTCAAAATGTTTTCAAGCCCAATGTCCAATATCGAATTCAAATTCAAATTAAATATTTTTTGCCAAGCAGAGCTAGACAACGGCGATGAAAATTAGCCTTTGGCATTTACCATATGCACGCCTCTGCCCCCAGATTTCTAAAACCCCCCAAATGCACTGATTTCGTCGAACGAAATTTATTCAGTTTTTTTTGCATTTTAATGCACAACTTGATTGTGGTCTGATAACAATCTCCTGATGAATATTTTTTTCCCCAGTAATGCTGCCCCTTCATCCACGGGACCCAAAAAAAGGAGGGGTTTTTTTAACAGACGGAACTCCCCTCTGAATGACTGAATGAAGTGAATGAATGAATGTGGCTGAAAGAGGGCAGAGACCCAAGGTTAGGTTTTTTTTCATAGAGTTAAACGGAACCGGGGTTTTAAACCCCCCCCTGTGAAACAGGCTAGAGTTACCCTTTTTTCTGGTTTAAGTTACCTTTTGGAAACGGAAAACCCCAATTTCCCCATTTCGGGGTTAACAGACCGAGTTTTCACTAAACCTGTTTTTGGAAACGCCCCGGGTCTGACGGGAAGACCTGGAGTAAATAGGAAGAAGTAGTGGCCCACGGGGAGCAACTTTGGAGTTAAGGTCTTTTTCAAGGACACAAAAACTTGTTGTGGATCAGGTTGAAAGGGACCACTCTACCACTGAGCTCGCCACCTGATGGGACCTGATGAAGCTGCCCCAAGCTAGCTTTCGGTCTTAATAAACTTTCAAGAGTTCCCATAACCCGACGGGAACCCATTTTAACGGTTCTCTAAATCTTCTTTGCTATGTCTTGTTCACACCAAAATTTTCAGCCAATCGCACGTTTTTGTTTTTTTCACACCCCCCCCCAGATCAGGGGGGGGAGGGCTTCCGGGGAGCCTTTTTTTAAATGTGAACACCCAAAAACGCCAGTCATCAGGGCGAGCCTTGACTATTTGTTGCTGATGAAAACGAACATCTAGCCTGCTAAATATCCATCCAGACCTGACGAAAAAAAACTGAAATGAGAGCAGACATGGTTGAAAGGGGCACGGCAGCAGCAACGCCCAAAAACAGAAACAATTTTTCTTTTGTTCTTTTCACACAGGGAAACACAAACATGAGGGGGGGCGCATTTCTAGGCCATTTTAAAATGAAAGTTGCTGTTGATTTCCCCCCGTTCCTTCTTTAATTTCCCGGTTTTTAAAAAATGAGCCCTCGGTTTTTTTCCTGTTCAAATGAGCATTTTACAGCGATCACTGAAATCCATCTTCAAAGAAAAGGAGAGGCTTTGTTCTAGTGTTTAACAATATGTCCAAAATTCATTAATATTGTCACTCATTTTTCACTAAATACAGAAAAATGCCCAGACTTTTTTCTCATCCCACAAGTTTAATAAATGATGTTTTTCAAAAACTTTTAAAAAAGAAAAACTCTGTCAACAGAGCTGTTTAATCACTGTAAACACTAGAAAAAAAAGCTATTTATTAACAGGGAAATTTAAAGAGAGGGCCTGACTGAAGCAGTGCAGCAGTCTGACACACCCGAATAGAGAGTCATTTTTAAAAAAATCAACACTCTGACAGGAAGAAAAGAGGAAGTGTGAAACCACGGGAGTCAAACTACGAATAGAGGGGAACACGACATAATTTAGTAAATTACTGTTTACTCCCGATCAAAACCAGTTACTGATTCAGATTACTTTTGTTTAATTTAAAACATAAACCATCCCCTGGGGGGGCCCCAACCACCAACCTTTCGAACAGAACCGGGACTGCACCACAGAGACTTCAAAACAAATGTTGCATGCTAGCATTTGCCCAAAATAAACACTACACAAGAGTCGAGGGTTAGCAATGATGACTTAAAATACCAAAAAAAAGTTTGGGGGGAAAGGAGCCCCTTTCCCGTTTCCCGTCTGGCTGCCCTTTTTAGGGCAAGATCTCCTCAGTTTCTGTTAACCTGCTCTGCAGTGATGGTGGACAGAGGACAACACATCAGTCCCATCTGGTCTAGTGGTTTGGATCACTGGTTTTCATGCTGGTGGTGGGGTTTAACTCCTCTAGAGGAATGACTGTTTTATAGAAGTAGTTCAGTCTATGGAGACCAGAGCCGTAAGAGAGTAGTGGGAAAAGGAAGCTGCAGCTAACAAGTTGATGAAGCTATCCGCTAGACACTTTAAATATTTTTCTTTACAAATTACACAGAAAACAGCCCAAGCCTTTAGGAGTACAAGGTAAAAGAGAAAAAAGAGGAGAAAAAGAAGACCAAATATTGAGGTATGTCTTCTAATGTTTACAAAACAAAAATATGACAATTTGTTTAACTATATAGCTAGCTAGCAAGTAGCAATGATAGTAATAAAATATTTAAAGATAAATAAAGGGCCAGTGTTTTTTTAAGAGATAACTGCCCTTCTTTGATGTTGTTTTTCTAGACCTATGTTGTTACTGACTATATGGTTCATAGGGGGATTAAATTAGCATTTAAATGGATTAATCCAGATATAATTATATCATAAAAACCCCCATATACAACACCGAACACCATCATCACTTTTGGCTGATTTTCGATTGTTCCACAGAACAGTATTTTAAAACTTTCTTTCTGTAGAGGGGGGCGGGATATTTGCAACAGTGGGGAGGAGGGAAGGGGGGAGACATGGGGGGGATGAGACATGAAGGCATCTTTTTTTTTTCCATTTGAAGGTTTCTGGATGGAAATTAAAAACCCCGTTTTTCCCTACCCTTTCCCAGTTTAAAGATGCTCTTTTTTGAAATGTACAAATCTTTAGGGAAAATAAAACAATTTTCCTGAAATGGGGCCCAAAAAATTTTTCATTTGGCCGAAAACCCTCCCTTTGGACCACTCCAAATTTTCTAAATTTTTTGGGTCCGGAAAGAGACTTGGGGGAAGGGAGCGTCTGATCGATGAAGGTTGAAGCCAAAAAAACAATACTTTCTAAATTTCTCGGGATCTAAAATCATTTTAAATAATATTGTAAAAAACTATTTTTTTTTTATAAAATTTTTTTTTTTAATATTTAATAAAAAAAAAGCTAATGATAACTAATAGTTACACGTTAAGGGGAAAATTGAAAATTAATTTATTAAAACGAAAGGTTTTGGGGTTAATGTAAATTATTTAAAAAAACAAAAAGAGAAACACCCATATTAAAAGTAAATAGTATTGAATGATTGTTTTAAAAAACCCCAATTTAAACAAAGAAAAATCAAAGCAATACACCAGAAATGACACACCAGCAATAAGCCATAATAACATTGGTTGAAGGGGATAAATGATGTCAGTTAAACAAGAAACCCAGATTTGCTCTAGACCAGAGTCTCATGATGTTGACGATTGCAGTCAGCTGACACCTTTTTAACAAGCCCTGTATTTAACTTCTTCATTTAGTTTATCCTCAGGTCTGTGGAGACTTGATCACTGCTAAATAGTAGCTTTAGCCGTTAGCCTTAAAAACCCTCTATTATAAAAAAATGTTTTTTTAGCATGTTTATATAGAGCTAATCAAAATAAGTACTTAAGGGTATTTTAATTTGTTTTTTAAAAATTTTTTATTGATTTCCCCCCGATGTCTAAGTTTTTCAAAAAACACCCCCTTAGAAGGTTTTTAGTTTTTTCCAATAGAAGAAGCATTTTTTCAATAAGAGTAAAAAAAAGCCCCCTAAGTAAATAAGGTTTGAGATGAGAAGAACCAGGGCCTACATCCACCAGAGCTCATCATAGGTGGGGGTTTTGTTTTTGCAATGAAATAGAAATGATAATATTTGAATCAAAAAAATCTGCAATTTAAAAGGACATATATGAGTTGACTTATATATCTATATATATTTTATATATAAAAAATATATATATATATATATATATATATATTAATATATAGGGCCTTCCAACAATATTGTATTAAAGGGGTAAATCAGCCCTGGTCCTGAATTGCAGCCAGTTAAAAAAACACTGTATTGATCGCTGAGAAATGTTTTTCTTTTTAAATAACCCCGAGCTGTTTGACCAGCCCTCCTGGAAAGAGGAAGTTCCTCCCTTCCTGTTTTGACTTTAGATTTTAAAAGGGGGGTAATGACTTTCAGAAAAAACAGTTAAATAGCGTCACCAAATCAAAAAGTGGGTAAATCTTTAAAAGGTCTTTGCCTGGTTTGTTTAATGTCTCCTATAATTACTCAAGGACCACCAAATCCCAAAGTTTTGACCAACGAGGTCTGGGGGGGGGGTCACCACAGTCAAAAGCCAAATATAAAAATGAACAAAAATGTCAATTATTTTTGGGGTTTAAAAAAAGAACTATTTTAATCAAAAAGGAATTTTAAAAAAAGCTTTTTTTGAACGCTCCAAACATGTTTGATGTTTATATATTTAAATATTTCAAAAAGGGTTTAATTCCCCCAAATTGTACTGAACTCTGTCATGGGGTTTCCAAAGGTAGTCATGTGTTTTGTGTATGCAATTTTACTACACAACAGTAAAACTGTTGCGGGATTTCAAAAGGGCCCGCTCCAAGGACTGAGCATGTTTCCCTAAAAAAGTCATTTTCATTCGGGAGGAAAACCAGGGTTTTGTTTTACAAAGAGGGTTTTGGAAAAATTGAGTTTTAACCCTAAAAGGGGAAACCCGAGTTTATTTTAAAAGGGATAACTAAACCAGAGAAAAAGGAGTAACTTTAGTTTTCACAGAGAGGGAAATGCTTTTTCCGGGGCGTTAGAGTAAACTAAAACCTC
>JAQQSB010001532.1:0-12107 GCA_029721515.1 Synanceia verrucosa
ATAATAAAAAATGACTTCCGATTCTTCAAGTAGCCACAGCACAGGGGGGTGCGCCGTCTGTATCCAGACACCAGTCAATGGTACTCCAAAAAAGTAAAAAAAAACAAATAAAAATAAAAAAAAAAAAATGTGGTTTGTATTTTTCCCACATAGCATACCTGGCGGGTCATCTCCCTGATGATGGCCCGATGCGCTGGTCCATCTCAGACAGGTTTTGGGTGGCTGTTCCCTCCTGTCCCATGCATCTCCCATCTGCATTTTGCAATGTTTTTTTGTTGTTGTTTTAGATTTTAAGTGAACTCACTTTTTCACCTCCTCTGTTGTTCCCCTTCACCAGATACTGTGTCCATGCTTGTGTGACCGCCTCCATGCTTGTTTTTATTTGTGTTTGTGTAGCCTGCACTAAAGCTACTTCATATAACTTTTTCCGCGGTTATTTCCTGCAGCAGTATATCCAGTTCTGAACTACTAAGCTTTTTTTCCTCTTTACCTGAGGCACTCCACTTGATTTACCTTTGCTTTTGGCATTGTATTGTTGCTGTGTCCACTGTGTGACATCTGTGTTTGCTCACAGCCCTGCAGTCTCTTTTATGGGCATTGGTGGGTGGTTACCTATGCAAATCCTATGTAAATCCTATGTTAATTAGACTCACCTGGCACGCCCTCCAAACTTAGGAGGAAATGGCATTCATCAATTTACGAACACAGCTGCGAACAATTCTGCAGTTTAAGAACACGTTGAGGAATGCACATAGATTTTTCTTAAGATCCCTCTTAAGAACAGCTTAAGAAGGAATCTAAGAAGATTCTTAAGAAGATATTGGTGAATGAGGCCCAATATATTTAAGTTATTGAACATAAACCAAACTTACCTTTAATATTATCAGGCGCCACCCAGTTTTGTTAAAACTGGGAAAACTGTGTGAATTTGATTAATGGAGTCTCTTATTCTCAGGAGTTCTTGACCTAGTGTACAGTGATTCAATTACTTTATATACACACAAATCAATAAATAATCATAAATAATAAAAATCAAATAAGTTCTTTATAAATGAGATGTTTACACTGGAAGAGAAATATCTAATAATAATTGATTAATTTGACACACTAAATGACAGGTTACTAACGAAATAATAAAATAAAAATAAAAAAACTAGGATAAAGGAAGATTGATGGAAGATACATGGCATTGACTCACTGTGACGAACATGGAATGAATGATTAAACAAAGGCAAAGTTCAAAGGATGAATATCTGATTAATTAATTCAATATGTGATAGATTCAATTTAAGTGGTGGTTATCTAGACCATTAGGAAATTAGGCTGTTACAAAATTTGGTTTAGGTTTGGTGGCGTTCAGCACTTGAGAGTTTGAAGGCATCAGAAAATTGCTGAGTAATTTACTATTCAGAATTGGTTTAGCATTTTACTGATATCTTACTAAATATTGTGCAAGTTTTGCTGGATTAAGCCTAGATTCAGTCCATTTAATTTAGCGTCTAATCATCAAACTCTCCGATCCCCAATACCTGAATTTGGATATCTGCTGATACTGATACTATTCTGATATGAGCTCTGTATGCTTTAAAATTATTGAATTGTGAATGCTTCCATATTGACAACCTATGTTATTCTCCGTTATTTATTCATATTATTTGCCCACTTTTTGGCATCTGACTAGTCCCACACCTCATCGTAGATACACCATTCAAATATTAAACACAATTGGGACATTTGTTTGCTTGTGTTTCTCATTCCCAACCTTCTGAGTTATGAGCCATAGGCACAAAAACATACCTCATGAATGTTTTTACATATAAATAAGCCTGCTGGATCAATGAAGTTTCCAGCTTAATCATGGCAACAAAAACAAGAAAACAAAGCCTTCCGGAGACAGAAGTGAAGGTGCTCGTAAATGAGGAGCGTGTGCCAAATTTAGGTCCTCAAAAAGAAAACTCAGTGAATGGCAGCTGCTGGGACTGCGGCAGTTAACAGTCACGCTAATACTGTACTGGGGCACACCTGGGGGCTCAAAGAATTCTACTTAGTCTGCATAAAGTGTGTGAAGAAAAAAAAACATATTCAGCACTTGATTTATATATATAAAAAAAAATAGTTTTTTTAAACTATCTCAGTCATATCAGAACTATGTTGTTTGTCTCTCATCTCTCCTGCCTCTGTACTCCTCTCCACTTAGTCTGAAGTAACATAGAAAATACTACTGTTTATTGCTGTACAAATATGTACTACATAGCTCCAAAGTCTGCTATCTGCATTTTTTTTATAGTCTTCAGTTTTCATATGGGATTATAAGAAAGAGGAAAGCTGTTCTGTTATCCCAACCCTTCCTTGTAAGTCACCTGACCAAAAAGCTTTCTGTAAGAAACTGGACCCAGGTTTTGTTTTTCAAAAACTGTTTTCTGTTTTTTTCCTCATGTGGGAAGTTTTGTATTTCTGCCATCAATATTCAAAATCAAATGACTCCAGAGGCAAAAAGAAAAAAAAAAGTAAAAACATGATTGGGACATCATTCAGATGATAGTCCAACTCACCTCTGCTCTTGCTGGTCATCTTTCTCTCCCTCACCTCTTCCTTGCACACTGCTGTTTCGAAAGAACACTTTGGTCTGGACAGTGACATGGAAATTTATATATAAAACAATGTAATTAGGGGCAACAAAACCTGATATCTGTAGCCATAAAGTTTCTGGTGACAAATACAGAAATTTGACTATTTTTCTGGCAACAAAACCAGATGCTTTAGCTGTAGCCATTTTTTTCTGGTGACAAAACAAGATTATTTTTAGTCAAAGTGCAAACCGATTAACAAGACAAGTCTACTAGTGCTATTTTTCTGTGAAAAAAACTTGAATGATTTAGAATTTGATCATTTCAGATGGAGAACCACTGCACCATCCATAGGCTGTATCTGTCCAACTAACACAAGCTTCCTAAAAAAATCATCATTGATGCAGAGGTCCTGAAGCAGAACCATCAGACCATATAACCCAACATTATGTTTCATGCTGATGAAACTCACTGGAAATCTCTCCACACAGCTCGTACAGCAAATGGATATCAGTTGTCTTGATACAAGGAATAGCGTTAGCTAACTTAGCATTAACTTAAGACAGACTTATGTTGTCCTAGCTAGCTAGGAGGACTTCACTTACCTCTCTCATTCCTCGCTGATTTGTCCCAACTGCGGGCGAATAACTTTCTGATATCCATCTAGGAGTTTACAGTTAGAGTCAAATCAAGAACAATTAAAATAATATATTTAACAAGTTGTTGTCGGCTAACGTTACCTACCTCACGCATGATGATCTCTCTCTCTCTCTCTCTCTGGCTCTCTCAACTTCAAGTTGAGGGTATTATCAGCTGAAGTCTCTACACATGAATAAATTACCATATTAAATTGGCAGCCATGTCTTTGCGCATTGTTTATGTGGAGTGAATACAGTAGCAATGAATTGCCATACTAAGTAGTATGTGTACTACTGTGTAGTCTATGCTATGTAGACTTAAAACTCTGAAGTGATTTTTTTATTGGTGAAATTTTCATCAACTACAGGGCACTGCAGATCAATACTGGGGCACCAGTGAAATCTGTCTGGTAATTGTGGCTGGTTTAGCCTTCATGTCAACTTAGCTGTATAAACACAGATACAATAATTATGTACACATATAATAGGAGGGGCAATTTCCCCTATTTAGATGTTACAGTCAAGGCAAAGACTTAGCAAGTAGGCTAATTAGCTATTAGCTTTACTCACGATTAGCATAAACATGAATTTGGTTGTAAAAATGTTGCTATAAGACAGGCAGTACATTACAATAAGACAGATGATGTTGCACTAAACATTTCAACCATTTATGACAAATATTCTATCACTTCACAGGCATAAACAGAAGGTAGAATACAGATAATGCTAGCTTGCTAAATAATGACAAGTTAACGTTACCTACTGTCTCCACGGACACAATTCACCTTCATGCAGAGACAGTTTTATCTTTGCATTTATTTGACGCCAGCTATGTATTCTTATCTCAGTCAGCAGCCTTCAGAAATAATACTTAGCTAACATAGGTCATCTTATCTCAATGAGAACTGTTAGCAACTGTGACTCGATAATATCATCGAACAGAAGGGTACATGTTGCCAACATCTCCTCAACCGACAACAATAAAACTATAAAAACCATGTTCAGTTGAAAAAACTTGTTAAAGATATGTTGCCAACATGTGAATGTTAAGGTTACTTACCCGTCTGTGGCGCCACTCTGGAAAATTCCTCTCTGCAAGCAGAGATTCAAGCTTTTCTACAGTTTAACACGCTGTAGAGTTAAAATTTACACTGCATGTCTGGATAAAAACTGACCTGCTTAGACTCTCTGTCTGTTGTTAACTGGACTGATCACTGGACATTAGACTGATGTGTGTATGTGTGTGTGTGTGTGTGTGTGTGTATACATGCATTATGCATTAAGATACATTAATGTGTAATAATGCACTTATTGATTTTGACAATACTTAGTTTACTGCGGTTGCCGGGTAAACGAATATGCAAAATGATAATAGAAGGTACAGTACAGATCAAAGCAGATTAGAATACAGATCAAAGCAGAATAGAATACAGATCAAAGCAGATTAGAACAGAGCGGAACACAACTGGAAGTGTTTAACAGAAGACAGCTGCTCATTTTCACCTGAGAAAGTGAAGACAAAACTTTGGAGCTAGCTGATCCATCATTTATCGGTATCAAGTAAGTACACAAATACATAAAGTAAAGCACTCATTAACCAGCTATTATTATTGTATTACCAAAACACATTTCACCAATGGTCTGTTAGCTGTCAATACAACACTGTTCTACAAAAATTTCTCAAATTTTAAAGTACCTGCTCCACTTCATATTGTGTCATATATTATATTATTGGAGTATTAATGCTGATACATCAACATGTAAGCTGTATTTGGGGACTGGAGCCTATCCCAGCTGTCTTAGGGCGGAAGGCAGGGTACACCCTGGACAAGTCTCCAGTTCATCACAGGACACATAGAGACAGACAAACCACTCACACTCACATTCACACACCTCGTTCAATTTAAATTAGCCAATTAACCTAATCCCCATGCATGTTTTTGGATGGTGGGAGGAAGTCAGAGTACCGGAGAGAACACAGTAAGGCCCGGGACTGAGAATGAACCGGTACCTTCTTGTTGTGAGGTGACAGTGCTAACTGTTATGGATTTTCTAAATTTAGGAGTTCCTAGGGTTGGCTAGTGTCCTTTTTCACAACAGTAAATCCTTAAACTGTCCCTCCAGAATGCAGGGTTGAAGCACAGTGTCTCAAGGAAAACAGGCTAGTTATCTCTAAGTTGACTAGGTAACCAAGGTCAGAGAGTCTGCCAGCGTTGGCCCTTTGATAAGGCCAATGGCTTAGCATCAACAAGACAACAGGGCGCCACTGTTAGTTCAGAGCTTAGAATGAGCATGCCCTGACTGTAGCAGCTTCTCCAAAGAGTAATGTAACGTAATATACTTGTACTTAACTGGGTGTTAGTTTATAAGGCTGAGCACCATAGGGAAGGTAGGTATATGTGGCAGACTCTGGCAGCTGTATGGTTGTCCCACGACAAAGTTCATATTCCTCCTGATATATCAGAATCTTCAATAAATGTGACCCAGGGATCCATAGCCAGGAACCCAAGCATACGACTCACAGACAGGGTTACAGTTCCCACAAGAGTCTTTGTTGTAAAATAAAATGTTACTTCTTTAATCAACCTCGGAAGGCTTCTGGGTGCATCCATTCTTTCCTCATTGACTATTCAATATTTTCCAAGACAAGCTGACGTCACGAACAAGATTTCAACAGAACAAAGACTGGTAAGTGCAATTTTTTATGCCTTACCATGTCTGCGTTTGACGAAATCAAAAAAGAAATGTATGGAAAATGTTGAAAGTCAATAGAGCTGGTTTATTGATAATAATAATTGGTATAAAGAAGAGCAGAGTGGTCAAGGGAGTGTAGTTTTATGTGGTGTTTTCTTTTCTGTTGTGTTGCATATTGATGCTGTTGCCAGGGGTGAGCTAGTTCAGGCCGTGCTTGACACAGGCAGACCTACGTGAGGCTTGAACCAGAGGGAAGACGTTCCCGAGGTAGGGCCCTGGAGGCCATTTTCAGTCAAGCCAAGAACGGGGTCAGCTGTCCCTGTTGCGGACCCCCTATGGATGTTGTCCCTGGGGGTCATAAGACTGCTATAAGTTACATAGCAGTGCTGACAGAGTTGCTGTCAGCGAGTGTGTATTAAGACTGTTATGAGTTACATAGCAGTACTGGCAGAGTTGCTGCCAGTGTGATTTCTGACCACTGCTGCTGGAAATATTAATTGGAGACCTTTGGGGCAGAAGTAACATACATGTTGAAGACTTTTCATTGTTTGTCAGTTTATCTCAGTGTAAACTAACACAATGGGTAATGAATCGTCCAAAGCTCTGAGTAGTGGTGGATCGAAAAGCTAATGCTAATTTAATTCTTCAAATAGCAGAAGGAGATGTCAACCAGTCATTGAAGTCATGTGGTATTACATATTTTTGCACACATACCGTACATCTGAGCAAATAACACGTTTATACATGATATGAGACCTTGCATGCCTGTGTGGTCACAGGTAGATAGTCAGCCTTAGGCGGAGGGGCATCATGGTCGCAGGGTCACTTCACTGTAAGAAATGATTCTGTGCTCATGTAGATTTGAATTAATGTATTAGGTAAAATACATTCAATATGATTGTGTTTTTGATTTTGAGACAACTATTAAATTAAATTTCAAATAAAATGCACCCATTGTAGTTAATAATAAAAAAAAAACATAAGGATTATATTTATAAAATCCCAAAGAGAGAGACCATTGAGTTGCTTGAAATTAATATGAACAGGCAGATTTTAATTGAAGTGTTTTTTTAAAAATTATGTCCGCAATTCCCATCATGCCCCTGCCCCCATATTACAGTATTTGCAGTTAGTTTTGTTAAGCTAGCTGATTTGACCTTTGTAAATGCAGATATTACTTTGTGTTTTAATGCTCCTGTTTTGAACATGGCAGTTTATGGAGTTCATTGTCATGTTTTTGCTCTTTTACAGTTCCACCATCGGTGAGGTGGCTGTAATGTTTCTTGATCCAGGGACTGCAGGATGTCATGCAGCCTGGTCCCCCTGCTGTGTCAGGCAGGTGCTGTTAGCCAGGGACAGATCACATTTAAGGTAAGATATACAGTAATTTTAGGTTAAGGATAGATATCATAAAGTCTTGTCTCAATACCTGCATCAAAAAGATGTCAGTCAGAGCCAAAAGTATTGGCAGAGTAATCAGTTAGTCGATCGGCAACTATTTTGATAATTGATTCATTTTCATTTTTAAAGTGGTTCACTGGTTCCAGTATTTAGCCTAGCAAAGATCCTTTATGAACCATTGCTGGTGCTAGCTTCTGGTAGTTGTACAGTGAAGCGACAAGCATCATTTTTGTACCATAACCTTGGCCTACTTACCAGCTATTGGTCTGCTCTGATTGCAATTTGCTTGATTACTATGAAAATAAGAGCATAGTTAATTTAGCTGAATCATGATCAACAAATGCTAAATGCTATCAGTTAAGACATACTGTATCTATACAGCTACATGTAGACCATATCTTTTTTCATGTTTAGCCTTCATGTCAACTTAGCTGTATAAACACAGATACAATAATTATGTACATATATAATAAGAGGGTCAATTTCCCCTATTTAGATCAAGGGGCAGTTGTGGGTTCTCCAAGTGAGGACCACTTCGCGTTCAAAAAGCTGCAATCCCGTCCGGCCGCTGGGGGCTGGCTCCGAAGTGAGCAATTCTACATTGACCACCATGTTAAAATAGCTGACTTTACAGCTTTAAAAACATATTTACAGTCTGGTTACGTTGAGTGACAGGTTCACAGACAGCTACCGGCAGTTAGCTCTTTGCTAAAGCATCGTCTGAGCTAGGCTAGGCTACACCCAGGGGTCTGTGTTTGTTTCTGGCGATATGGGCGTGTGTGGGCGACACGGTGGTGCAATGGTTAGCACTGTCGCCTCACAGCAAGAAGGAACCTGTTCCCGATGTGGAGTTTGCATGTTCTCCCAGTGTTTGCGTGGGTTCTCTCCGGGTACTCCGGCTTCGTCTCCACCATCCAAAAACATGCATGGGGATTGTTGATTGTACTAATCGCCCGTCAAAGGATTGTGTGTTGCATTTTTTCCGTAGCATGTAAATGTCTAGTACTATTTTACCCAATACCCATAGGCTGTGTAAAATAGAGTTTTCTTGGATGCTGCCACTTATTGGTATGTGTCGGCATATTTTGCCGCTGGTTTATAAAGAATTTATTGCCGACTCATGATCCCTGTTGATACAGATAGATGACCAGAGTATGTTGAGTCTGTTTAGTGCGGGAATACAACCTTATTTCGTATCATTGATCTGTTTAAAAAGTCTGACATTTCATGCACAGAGATGCTCCGTCAGAAAGGGGCTGCTGTGCTGGATAAACGTTAGTGGATGGAGGCAGTGTTGAAACACGGTAACTAACTAGACTGATGTGTGTGTGTGTGTGTGTGTGTGTATACATGCATTATGCATTAAGATACAATAATGTGTAATAATGCACTTATTGATTTTTGACAATACTTAGTTACTTTGCGGTTGCCCGGGTAACCGAAGGTACAGTACAGATCAAAGCAGATTAGAATACAGATCAAAGCAGATTAGAATACAGATCAAAGCAGATTAGAATACAGATCAAAGCAGATTAAAATACAGATCAAAGCAGATTAGAATACAGATCAAAGCAGATCAGAATACAGATCAAAGCAGATTAGAACAGAACGGAACACAACTGAAGTGTTTAACAGAAGACACGCTGCTCATTTCACCTGAGAAAGTGAAGACAAAACTTTTGAGCTAGCTGATCCATCAGTTATCGGCATCAAGTAAGTACACAAATACATAAAGTAAAGCACTCATTAACCAGCTATTATTATTATTACCAAAACACATTTCACCAATGGTCTGTTAGCTGTCAATACAACACTGTTCTACAAAATTTCTCAAATTTTAAAGTACCTGCTCCAGTTCATATTGTATCATATATTATATTATTGGAGTATTAATGCTGATACATCAACATGTAAGCTGTATTTGGGGACTGGAGCCTATCCCAGCTGTCTTAGGAGCGGAAGGCAGGGTATACCCTGGACAAGTCTCCAGTTCATCATAGGACACATAGAGACAGACAACCACTCACACTCACATTCACACCTACGGGTCAATTTAAATTAGCCAATTAACCTAATCCCCATGCATGTTTTTGGATGGTGGGAGGAAGTCAGAGTATCCGGAGAGAACCCACACAGACACGGGAGAACACAGTAAGGCCCTGGGCCGGGAATCGAACCTGGAAACCTTCTTGCTGTGAACGACATCCAGCTGGCGAGAGTCACATTAGTTTCTTTGCAGTGAAGTTCTGTGAAAATATTGATCGCTATATCAACCATATTTTTCATTAATATTGATCTCTAATAATGCGATATACTGTATATTGCTATCGATTTATATACATATATACGTATATATGTATACATACGTATACATATATACATGTAGTATATACACGTATATATGTACATATATAAACGTATACCTATGTATACATATATACATGTATATATATGTGTACATATATATAAATGTATATATATATATATACGTCTGTAATACATTATGTACATATATATGTGTATATATATATATATATATATATATATATATATATATATACACAAATATATATGTATATATAACTGATGGAGTTACATTTTCACAATTTACTCACATCTGCAGGTGGTTTCACTTACAGTTTCGCCTGGTTCTGATAATCTAGGTTGTCAGAGACGTTAATGACCAATTTGAATTGTAAGTGTGATGTTTCATGGAGCACTGAGTGTGTATTTGTGCTCTTGTTACATATTCAGGAGGTCTGTAGTATTTTGCCTCTTTTTCTCTCTTGGTTTTATAACCGCAGTGGTATTTTCTTTCATTTTGTTTGGTCCTTTACCTCCTCCTAAACCTCCATGAGGATTTCTGCCTCCGACAGAGAAAAGGACACCACTCTCAGTCATCAGCGGTGGGGCTGGAGCCTATCCCAGCTGTCTTAGGTGGTGAAAGGCAGCGTACACCCTGGACAAGTCACCAGTTCATCACAGGACACACAACCACATCTACGGTCAATTTAAATTAGCCAATTATCCCTAATCCCCATGCGTGTTTTGGATGGCGGGAGGAAGCCGGAGTGCCGGAGAGAGCCCACGCAGACACAGGTAGAACATGCAAACTCCACACAGAAAGGCCCCGGCCCAGGATTCGAACCCGGTACCTTCTTGCTGTGAGGCTAACCACTACACCACCATGCCACCCTCTTTCACTAATCTTTATTTTTATTTCTTTATTCATGTGTGCCTTTAAGCCGAGAGACTCTCCAAAATTTTGTTCTGCGTGCATAATGACAATAAAGACTCTTGAACCTTGAATTAACAGTCCAGCAGGACAACAGATTAGCAGTGCATGGAGTCAACCATGTAAACTTGCAGACTAAAGTAAGCTTGTCTGGAACAACGATGGAATTTGAACTTGGAGAGCGTAATTGATCTCAGCCACCTCGCCTACTGTATCTGATGAATTACAGTAGACGTCTGATCCAGGAAACCTTCAAGAGTCTGGAAAAGTATGGGATGAGATGATCGACATGGGGCTACATGGCAGCATTCCATACAGGGGAATTAGCTCAAATAGTAGAGTGCTCGCTTAATATGTGAGAGGTAGTGGGATTGATGCCCCCATTCTCCACAATAGTTTAGCTTCTATCTTGGCTGCTTTGAAGCGATAGTCCCATTGTTCAGATCCCTTTTATGCAAAGAGTTGGAAACCTTTTTTGTAACCTCGTCTGGTTTTCACATGTAAACTTTTTGAAATTGAAATAGTTTGCTTTGGAAATGGTCTTGAAGACCTGAGCTGACTGTTCCAGTAATAATGAAGCATGTTATGCTTATGTTTGGGCATATAATAATAAGGACAAACTGTCTCCATTAAGGAAGGAATTCAAAACCAGTGGCAGAGTTCTGCGGTGATAGTAACTTCGATCGGTAGTGCATCCATGTGCAATACCGCACATGGATGAAGTGTTTGTCGCACCATGCCACAACACAACATGCAGAAACACGCACTTTGCATCGGATATCAGCTGATCATTTGCTGTTTCTGACATACACCACACAGTCTATGGTACCAACATGACCTTCTCACTCTCCTCTTGTCTCTCTTCTTGCTCCAGTGTTGAATATGCACACCGCCCCCTATTGTATTAGTTGCGTAGCACGGTCAGTCAGACTGAGGGCAGTCAGAGGCCGCTGACGTTACTCTCCTGTGGGATTGCGAATTCAAATTGATTTATTGCTCATTTTATTCATGAGTCAAAAAATGCAGCTATAAATGAAAAAGCATTTCTTTTAACACATTTTAATTTGAATTACGGTACAGATTCGCTTCCATATCCTAGTTAACTGAGTGAGAGAGTGAACAAGACAACAGTTCTTATTTAGTGGGGAAAGTTCAGACTCTTTCTTTGCTGACTAACCTAGCAAAGCGTTATCGTTAGCAACCGTTAGCAGCATTGCTAACATTAGCTAACAAAGTAGGAACAGAAATGCTGCTTTGAGGTGTGAAGCACACCAGTTATCACAACATATTTTTGTTGATTTTAACCACTGATCCTGTAAGTTTTCAATTCATTTTTACCACTTATTTACTGTTAAAAAGTTATCTGTTGAGAGAGACAACACTTACCTCTCTAAGACTCAGAGCGTGAAGCAGCTCCGAAGTGACACAGCAGAATTACAGCTGAGGCGTTCAAGGACACTGGGAGACTGAATGTGAGGGACGTTGTAGATCATGGCTAACATTACTGTCTTTAAGAGGCTGTAGGAGGCTAAATGTCAAAGCTATTGAAGCTACTGCAACCATATGAAAGTA
>JAQQSB010001533.1:0-64106 GCA_029721515.1 Synanceia verrucosa
TCTCACACATTACACCTCTATATGAGCAGTGGGACGTGTAGCAAGACACTCTGGGAATCACAGAGCTCATCAGGAGCTTGGCACGCTCCAGCCAATCAGAAAATAGCACTGCTGTCTCTGGTTAAGGTAAGGTGATCATTTTAAGTGTAGACCAGTGTTAATGTGGGATAATGTTGGATGAGTGAACATGTTTTTAACAAATCTGTTGAAAAGTTAAATTGTGTTTTCTCAATTGTATTTTTCATATGTTTAATTTTGTTCAAAAATATCTTCAAAAACACAAAGGTGTTAAAATGTTAATGTTAAAATATGATGAAGAACATACAAACATGTTAGAGATGTTTAAAAAAGTGGTGGGGCACAGGTGCTTTTGAGTTCTCTTAGGGGAGGCTCACTATCCCACACTCTGAAAACCTCTGATTTAGATAATACTACCTGAGCACAGATCTTCTATAGTGACACATGGAAACAGGTGATTGGTTGAACTCTTTAAAAACAGGTAAGTCATGTGAGCCTCTTGGATCATGTGCAGAATGTGGTCATGTTGGGGCCTCATGTCTCTCCTCTGTATTCATGTTGTTTCTTACCTACAGTGCCATGGCCATACCCATAATGCCTTACCTATAACTTTGGTCATGTGACCTGTTACTCTCTTCATCTCATATAAACCCTGACATGAAAAGCATTATATTGTACCCATATATAATATATACAAAGTATATAACATACTCAAAACATTGTGTTCTGTACTCGTGGGTTGAATCTCGTCCTTTACACAGACAAGTTTACATGGTTCAGTCCATGGACTGGTCATCCAGGGCTTTGAATCCCTTCCTCAATGGAGACAGTCTGTCCTTATCATTATATGTCAAAACATAATGTTACAGGTCCCAAATCTAAAACCATGTATACAGTTAATAATATGAACAAATCTCTTCTCTGGCTCCAGGTGACTCTGTAAAACAGTATGAAGGAACAGAGACGGAGACGTGAGTTTCTCTGCAGCTTCCTGAATAAAATGCTTTATTAAACACATTTCCTCACAATGATTTATTATTTATTTGCATTTCTATGTTATATCACAAATGTCTATTTGACATGAATGTAGGCTTTTCTTACCATATAATCCATACTGTCAATACACAAATTCACAATACATACAAATGTCTTTTGGCATCACTTTTCCTAGACGCTTAAAGCTTTACCAACCAGTACTGGCTGTGGTGCAAAGATGTTGAAATTTGTATCAGAGGGCGAGCAAAGGCAGTTGAGGCTGCCACAAGGGATCAAGCTCTCTAAACTGTGGTTTTGATTTCGTGCTGGTCAAATTACAGCATCTAAAAATGAAAACTGGGTAGCTGGTTGCACTTATCCAAAACAACCATCTCAGAGCTCATCAAAAATGTGCTATCCTGAGCTCACAAATTCATCAAAGCTACTACCTGGGGATGTGACTGCTGAGAAATTCTGTCACGTGATGTGTTTTACAGATGTATATAAGGAATCTGTGAAAGGGTCAAAGTACATAAGGCAGGTTTCCTTCCATAAATCCAAGTATTACCATTCTTGGTGTTTCCCAGATGGCCTTATTTCTTGTGGAGGTGATATGGTGTCTCAGTGTAATTGAAGTGAAATGTCCTTTCTGTCACTGTTCAGTGACAAGGATTAGACAGTGTATCCCATTTGGAGAAGGACAGGAAACTGACCGCCCAACCCGAAAGCACCAGTATTTCTACCGGAGTGCAAACTCAACTTGGGTTGTACAGGCACCAGAATCTGTCTATTTTGTTGCTTGGACAGAAAAGGATTTTGTATGTTGAGTAAATTTTATTTGATGTGAAGAGTTCTGGGGAGACGATATGCCAGAAAGTAAGCATATTTTTGATATACAGCCATTATGCAGGAGTTAGTTGCTTGGGATTCTCTGCTTAAGGCTTTCACCCACTATGCAGTCAATCTGTCCCTCCCGTTAACCTAGAGTATCTACCTCAGCCGAGATCACTTGGATTTCTGATTACAGTTGTAAGTTCCAGTAGGCCAAGAACAAACCTGGTATTTCCTGTGGCCAAGGATTGAGTTTGGAAAGATGATTCTGTGTGACAATGCAAAAATGTGTGGTATTAGAGTGGTTCTACCACTCATGCACTAATGTTATGGTTGCACCAAAGGGAAAATGGTACCGCCCAAAGTGCCAAAAAGTTACCCTAGTTTCTGCCAAAAAGGGGAAAAAAAACTCTTCAAATGCAGCAGTTCTTATTTTTAGTGGACTTACTGTGAAGTTCAATACACTTCTGGCACTTTGTTTACAATGCACATTAGCTATATTTAGAAATGTTTACAGTTAATTTATTGTACTATAGTATATATGATAATTTATTATACTGTATGGTTTTCAGTATAAAAATAAATCTGTTCTGATGGATTGTATTTATGCTGTGTGTTCTCCTCCATAACAATACAATACTTCCAATTACTTAACGACTGTAAATTCCTACCCGCCTTTAAATAATTTTAAGGCTATAAAAAAGTCTGACTGATTGATATTTTTGTTGATGTAGTGCATATAAAAATATATGCTAGTCAAAATCAGCAATTGATGAGCAAAAAGGTTCAGCCAGAGTACAACACAGATGTCTAATCTTATCAATGGTACAATAACTACTACGCTCTTCTGTACACTGAGAAATCAACCATAAATATCCCCCAAAACAGTATACTTCTCATTGCGCTACTAATCACATACTCCACATGAATGCTGACGTGAGCAATTTTCCTTGTGGCTCTGGCGTCAACAGGGAGCCAACTGGGTGACTCTCCACGAGTGAAGGCTAAATTCCTCTACCAGAGCCATCTCTGACAAACCCAAAGTGGCCTGGACATTAAAGCCACAGTCCGCCAGAAACAAGATCACCAGGAACTATATTTGTCCGAAGCTTCATAGTTTTCCGTTAAGTATTTGTCACCTACTCTTCCTTCCCATGCATTGGAAAAAATGAAAACACTATATCCTGTAATTATAATATACCAACCAAGAATTTAACTTTGTGTAAGTGGTGCTTTAAGTGAAGACCTACATGCCTACTCTGGCTTATAAGGTTAGATGGATGTCCCATTAAAAATCCCAAAACAGTCAATAATAACTATACATTGTTTCTCAAAATGTTTCCCTGAATTACATTTAGTACAAGTTTTTACCATAATCTCTCTTTCTAGCTATATGATTAGTAGCTTCATATTTAATAAACATGACATCAGTGACGCCAGTGATCATCCAGGGAAGCAGTAGCTGGCAGCGGTTAAAATGCAGATGACAGGAGGTTGTGGAAACATTGGGTGCCTAAAATGCATCAGTGCCAGCACTCAATCAGCCCAAACTTATCAAGTGACTTCTTCTCCAGGAGGTGAGGACTGAGGATTGTGGAAGAGTACCAACGGTATCTGGCATATAGGTAAGGCCAGTGGAAGAATAAAAACCTTTCATCCTTATCAACAAATGCACTTTGGTCATATAGGAAGTGGACAAATGTGCCACATCAGAGTGTAACTCAATGTCGGTTCATTCACTGGTCATAGTCTCAGTGAAATAATTCAGTCAATTGAGTTTGTGTCCCTGTGCTGCACAAATTACTGCTGATATAATCACTTCATATAGGGTCGCCCAGTCTCAGCAGCAGCTACCCCTGAGCAGCAGCAGCATCATTCTCAGCAGCAGCAGTGTCCTTCAGTTTGCCTGGGTTTCGATTCATGCACCGCTTGTAGTATGATGTCCTTGTTTCTTCAGTATAACTCCTTTGCTGGAACCGTCATTCCAATAGATGGTACCTAATCTCCCTGATTCTTAATAACCTTTGGTAGCCTATAGGAACTTCCAAAATGTTTTTTCACGGTTCGACCGATTGGTACAGCCAAAACACGGCAGTAATTCACCATTTTCCACAAAGACTGATTTCAGGATTTATTCAGTGCGTGCTCTTTGTTTACCTTGCCACAGAGATCTGGCCATGGCACCTTCCCGTTTGATGGCGACGCGCCAGTGATGCGCTCAGGAAATTCCACTATACATACAGCCATATGCCTACCATATAGCTGCATGTATAGTGTTCAGATTGCATATCGCTGAGCCTTCATGTTAAATTTTCTAGCAAATAACACAGATGCAGCAATTATATACACATATATAATGGGAGGGCAATTTCCCTATTTTAGATGTTACAGTCAGAACTTGAGACCCTAGCAAGTAGGCTAAGTGGCTTGCATTAGCTTTACCTGGTTTAATAGCATACTAATAAATATGAATTTAATCAATAAAATGCGCTGCTATAAGACAGACAGTCCATTACTATAAGACAGATGATGCTGCACTAAACATTCTAACCATTTATGACAAATATTCTATCACTTCACGAGCATAAACAGAAGGTAGAATACAGGATAAATGCTAAGCTTACTAAACAATGATAGAGATTAGCGCATTTACCGCCTCCCCCACGGGTACAATTAAGCTTCTCATGCAGAGACACCTTTATCTTTGCATTTATCTGGCCTTCAGCCAGTGTATTCTTATCTCAGTCAGCAGCCTTCTGTGATAATACTTAGCCAATATGGAGCCATCTTATCTCAGTGAGAACTATTATAACCCGGGACTCCGGTAATATCGTCGAACAGAAGGAGTACATGTTGCCAACATCTCCCTCAAATCCGACAACAATAAAGTCAAGATAAAAACCATGTCTAGTTGAAAAAAGCTTGTTAAAGATATTTTCAACATAGCAGATGCTAAAGTAACCCTACCCGCCTATTAGCGCCACTCTGAAAAAATTCCTCTGCAAGCAGAGATTCAAGCTTTTCTAAGGTTTAACATACGGTAGATTTAAAATTTTATACTTCGGTATGTCTGGATAAAGCAGACCCGTTTAGGACTCTGTCTGTTGTTAACTGGACTGATCACTGGACATACTAGACTGATGTGTGTGTGTGTGTGTGTGTCCCATGGCTCATGCATTAAGATACATTAGTGTGCAACTAATGGACTTATTGATTTTTGATAATATTTAGATTACTCTGCGGCTGCCCGGTAAATCCGAATGTGCAAAATATAATAGAAGGTATGGTACAGGATCAAAGTATAGATTAGAATATAGATAAAAACTGATTAGAATAAGGATCAAAGCAGAATAGAACATAGATCAAAGCAGAATAGAACATAGATCAAAGCAGATTAGAATTCACACTGAAGCAGATTAGAACAGAATTGAACACAACTGAAGTGTGTTTAAATAGAAGATGCTGCCTATTTCACCTGAGAAAGTGAAGAAGACAAAACTTTGAGCTAGCTGATCCATCAGTTATTGGCATCAAGTAAGTACACAAATACATAAAGTAAAGCACTCATTTAACCAGCTAACAATATTATTGTACCAAAACACATTTCACCAATGGTCTGTTGGCTGTCAATACAGGGCTGGAGCCTATCCCAGCTGTCTTAGAGGCGGAAGGCAGGGTACACCTGGACAAGTCTCCAGTTCATCACAGGACACATAGAGACAGACAACCACTCACACTCACATTCACACCTCACGATTCAATTTAAATTTGCCAATTAACCTAATCCCCATGTATGTTTGGATGGTGGGAGGAAGCGGGGCGGAGAGAACCCACGCGAACAGGTGTTTCCAGCCCCCAGTCAAGTTCTGGTCTTCACCCTCTCCACTGCATCTCTGTTCTCCCTCTCCACATGCTGGAGGGAGGGAAACAATTATTTTTGCTTAGTAGTCTGGTCATTTAGTTTGTCAAACTAATCATTTATTATTAGTATTTTCTGTGACAGTAGTAGTCTGGTTATAGTTTGTCAAATAAACATCTCATTTATATGAACTTGGTTATTTGATTTGTGTATGTCTATAAAGCAAATTGAATCATTGGACCACGAGGTCCAAAGAGCTGCCTTAGGTTAAGAGACCCTATCATATCAAATCAAGTTTTCCCTGTTTCCACAAAACTGGATGGTGTTTGTGGAATCAATAACTTAAGAGTTATTGATTATAAATACTGATGTTATACAAATGAATGACTGATTTTCATGTGCCAGGAGCGTCTTTGTGCTCAGTGATCCCTGTCAGCTTCTTTCTGTGCACTCATCAGCCTGTCCGCCTCCACTGACTAGTTGTTCACTGCTCTTGTAGTCATTTCTGCAGTATTGAGCTGCTCCCTCTGCAGGGAGCTTACTGACCCTACAAAATAAGAAATAAGTCAAGGCTGCATTGTGTTAACATTTATTTGAGTTGCATGCAAAGTGTAATTGTACTCTCATTCCATGTTAGCTGGTTGGACTAGCTACCCTTCCTGTTAGCTGCCCGCCATGGTAGTGGAGGTTTGACTGAGCAGAGTTATAAGTGCTTCAAAGTACTTATTTGTGCTGAAAGAAATTCTGATTCTGGTTCTGATTGTCCCACCGAGAGACGATACACTCCACTCTTTGTAAGACTGCAGCTGTCTTAAGGACAAGTTTCCTTCCTCTCCACTACTGGTTGTGAGACTGAACAAAGCTCACCTGAACTGTGAAGGTCATTCTGAGAGGCGTGACTACCACGCACTCCTGCTCCACCCACTCCTGGTCCACCTACTCTGATCCACCCACTCCTGCTCCACCTACTCATGATCCACCCACTCCTGCTCCACCTACTCATGCTCCACACACTCATGCTCCACCACTCCTGGTCCATCTACTTCTACTCCACCCACTCATGATCCACCTACTACTGCTCCACACACTCATGCTCAACCTACTCCTGGTCCACCCACTCCTGCTCCACCTCCTGTCCACCTCATGATCCACCTCATGATCCACCCACTCATGCTCCACCTACTCCTGCTCCACCTCACCCTCTTGCTCCACCCACTCCTGCTCCACCCACTCATGCTCACCACTCCTGCTTCACCTACTCTGCTCCACCCACTCTGCTCCACCTACCTGCTCCACCCACTCCTGCTCCACCTACTCTGCTTCACCTACTCCTGCTCCACCCCCTGCTCCACTTACCCTGCTCCACCCACTCCTGATCCACCGCTCCACCTACCCTGCTCCACCTACTCCTGGTCCACCCACTCTGCTCCACCTACTCCTGATCCACCCACTCCTATCCACCTACTCCTGGTCCACGCACTCCATGCTCCACCTACTCCTGCTCCACCCACTCATGCTCCACCTACTCCTGTCCACCCACTCACTTGCTCCACCCTTCCTGATCCCCTACTCCTGATTCACCCACTCATGCTCCACCTACTCCTGATCCACCTACTCCTGATCCACCTACTCATGCTCCACCACTACTCATGCTCCACCTACTCCTGGTCCACCACTCATGCTCCACCTACTCCTGGTCCACCCCAAACGAACTTGGCTCCATCTTGTGGCCAATTTGGTGAACTGAGTTTGATGGTTGCAGTATTCAAACTCTCCATGTGTGCATTCTTTTACCACAAAGTTTATTGAAGAACATCATTTATTAAACTAGTGGGATAAAGAAAATGTCTGCAGCATTTTTGGTGTATTTCACTGTAAATATTGGCAATATTAATGAATACATGGACATTGTAAAAGTAAAAAAAAAAAAAAAACGCTTAACACAGAGAGCCCTCTTTGTCACCGGAGAGCCTGTTGGAGAGCCTCTCCGAGTGCATAATATATTTTTTTTCAAGAAAAAAAATTATAGTTTTGAACTTTACAATGCTTAGTTAAGGACAGACGATGATATGCCGGGGCTCTGCCTAGTCACACAACAGCATGGTTTGGATAATTGGAAAAAGCTATGATCACACCCAATATGTTTCCTGACGGTGCAGCAAAATATTCCATGATGGTCTTTTTCAATATGACGGGAGCTCCTCAGCGGGAAATCTTTCCCGTATGTAGCTTGTGTTTTAGCTGCAGTTTGTAAACAAAGTCCTTCCTGTGGAGACTTTGCCTTGTAAAACACATTTTAATTCAGAAAGTATCTTCAAATATGACAATTTACATGGATAATAACAGCAATGCAGCAAAGTTATTTGATTTCAGCCAAAAAACTTTGAAGTCACGTGACATGGCTGCATTCATATAGAAACAATAAGGCAGAATATGGTTGGTTTTCTACTGTGCACTGTCCCAATGTATAGTTATGATGAGAGACTGGGTTGAGCCTGGAGACAATCACTGCTCCTCCCCGTGGACAAATGAGGGATTACAGCTGGTTTTCACCCAGGCTCTTAAAGGGGCGTTACCAGTCAGGGCTGCACTGACTACGTCATTGCGGGGGATACATTATCTTCACGGACCAGTCATGGAAACATGGGAATGGCTCCTACTGTATGTTGTGGAGAGAGTAGTAATTCTGGAAGTGATGTTTTTAGAGGACCAATCGCAGCCCTTGCCATCTCTGTTTTCCCCTGATGGAGTGATGGACAGTTAAAAATTATTTCATGCTCCTGGAGAGAATGGAGAGGCTTTTCGACAGGCTCTCCAGCGACGTAGAGGGCGCTCTGTGTGCACGTACAGCAATTTATGGAGTACTAAAAACTGGCCTTAAATGTAAGCAGACAGTATTCATGTGGATGCTAATTAATTATGGGAAGTTCCAAATGCATCTCTATGTTCATGTTTACTCACATTATTGAAACAAGTAAAATTCATTTTATTTCTTTGTTTGCACTGTTTATCTGTTATGAATGCTAACAAGATAACATCATCATGTGAAATGAAACATGTTTATGTGTCTATAGGTCAATGTTTCTATGTCATGCACCAAGTCACCGAGTTGTATTGCTTGTTCATGCAAACTTACTTGGCATCTTTGTATGACATCCATGGTGATGTGTGAAGCTGTTCCACTAATTTAGGGTGTTGTGTAGTGATTCCATGGCTGTCCACAAAACAGCGCCTTTCTGTCTTGTTTGATGAAACATTATGGAAAGTGTTAATGGAGAAAACCAACCAGGTTTCATACTGATGTCCACAATGATTGAGACAGTGAGCACACACTATCAATACACCATCAGCTGTGATGGCCGAGTGGTTAAGGCGTTGGACTTGAAATCCAATCCAAATCCAATGAAATCCCGCGCAGGTTCAAACCCTGCTCACAGCGATTCAGAGTTTGTTACTGAAATTAAGTTACCTACTCTGGGTGACAAGGGGTGTGGACTTCTGTGGTCCACAGCAGTTTGGGTGGAAAAAAAGCTTTGGCAACAAGTTTGTTAGACTTCCCAAATTCCCACAGTTCAGCCTGTGTTAAGGCTTCCGGTCTTAGTGAAAACACAAAACAATGCGGGGCGAGTGGGATTGCAGCAGGGGTGGTGGAGTTGCGGTGATCATGGAGATCACAAGAAGAAGAAGAATTCCTTTATTAATCCCTCAATGAGGGAAATTACATTTTTTCACTCTGTTAGTATATATACATATTTTTCAGTTGCACATTACACACAAGTCATGAAACAAACACATGCACATGCATTAGAGGAGAGGTGTCAGAGTGAGGGAGCTGCCCTCATCCAGGCGCCCAGTGCAGCTGGGGTCTCGGTGCCTTGCTCACAAGGGCAACCTCGGCAGTGCCTGAGGAGGAGGAACTGGCACCTCTCCAGCTACCAGTCCACTCTCCACATTTTTGGTCCTGACCTGACTTGAACTGACACCCTCCGATTCCCAGCCCAAGTCACTACAGACTGAGCTACTGTCGCTCAGTATATAAATATATATATATATATATATTTCCAGTATATGTATGTATGTGTGTGTGCCACAAAGTAGTAGCAGAGCTTCTTTGGGCTGTTAGTCGGCTCTCCTCTCCCTGCTGAATCCTACTGTGAAATGTTCAAGTTTGAGGGGGCGTGGCTTTGGACGGAATACTGACGGGAGGGGGAGGAGCTTAGAGGAGGCTGAGAGGAAGAGCCACTTTGAAATCTTACTAGCTCTTTTGCTAGCTTTCTAACATGACAGATTATAGCTTTAACCTCATTAATTAAATACATAAACGATCGTTTCTAGGTGGGGTCAATTAGCCTTTCGATTAACAGCCAAAACCAACAAGTTCTCTGAACTTTCAGTCCAGTTTTGTATTTTGCATTTAGTCTTTTGTCGGTTTTTGTCCTTGTTCATATGTAATTATTCTCATGTTTTTCATTTACTATCTTCTTTGCATTAATTCTTAGAGTCTTAAAGTCAATGTAACCCACTTGTAGAATAGGTGCACACTGGACCAGTATACCCAGATTCATAGGGAGGAGTAATGGACAGTAATCAGACATCATAATAAGCAACCAGAACACAGAGGTAGATTTAAATGAAAATGTTTGTATTAGAACACAAAATATTTACAACACTGTCCTTTGAAATGGGTGCACCCTGAAAATAAAAGAAATAAACGAATGTTCCAATCGTTAGATCCAACTGTCCTTTGAGGTCCTTCCCCCACAGTCCTACCACACTGACAGCAGGGCAGATGAATATTGGAGGCGCTCCTCAATCCAGGTTTTCATACGGGTAGCTCGCCATCCCCCTCATCAGAGAGAGATTCCAATCCATATCCAAAGTTCAAGGGTATCCAGAAAACCCAGCCTATGTAACATGACACGACTTATATAGCAACATATGCAAACATTCTTATTCCCTTAACTGTACAGGTGAATCTTATCAATGGAAAAACATAATACAACTCAGTACTTAACCCATGAATAAAGGATTACTGTTGCATCATGACATTAACTAGCATCATAATATTAACACTTAATATTGAAATGTAAACAATACTATTAAATTACAATTTTAATGGCTTTGAAACCATATGAATGAATGAAATATTCACTATATATGAATATTGTAAGTAACACTCACACCTTGTGGTTGTTAATGCAAGCAGCACAAGAAGGCTAATCTCATACCTCAGATGTAGCTAACATTACCCTTAGCTCTGTGCACAGTGTAGCTGTTAGAACGTGGCACGAAATGACTGAACCCAAATGCACGACAGAAGTAAGTAACAGGGATTTTAATACAAATAAAATTCACAAACAAGATTAACAAAACAACTCAGGCACTGATGCTAAATCTAGATGAAACTCAAAAAAATTCTCAGACTGAAAACACACTAGGAGAGAAACCATATGGCTGTACATGAATCAAACTTAGGACACTAGTAAAAATGCAACACTAAAGACGCTCACACAGTGAGGAAAACTATAAATTAGGGAAAAAGACGAAACATAAATGCTCACTAACAGTGAGGAAAATGAGCCTCAAGACTGGATGACTACACAGATGCTACAAAACAGACAAAACACTAATACTAGACTGGATAATTACACAGATGCTACAAAACAGACAAAACACTAATATTAGACTGGATAATTACACAGATGCTAGAAACAGACAAAACACTAATACTAGATTGGACAAACTCGACACAATGACAGAAGCTGATAAGACACAACCTGACTGCAAAACAACTTGACGTAAAGGCTGGTAGCTTGGAGAATTCACAAGACATACTGGCACATGACTGGGGAAGATGCAGACATAAATACACGAGGTAATGGGTAACAGCTGGAAACAATCAGGGCGGGGCAGACAATCAAGAGATGCAGGAAACACAGGGGCAGGAAACGTGAAGCTGAAACACAAGGGAAGACAATACAAAATAAAACAGGAAATGACAGGACCATATGACAAAACTGAACCAAAAAAACTTAACTTGACATGACCAACATAACAGTAGCTACACACATACTTATTATGCACACCCAAATGTTCCCTTCTCTTCCCTACAAATAAAGAAATACAACAACTTACACTTAGTGGCAAAGAGGCCACGAGGCTAAGCTAACTCTACTGCGCCATGTGTAGCGGCTGCTTTAACATGTGCCACTCACTGAGACAAGAAAAGAATAAACGGTGCTTTCTAAGTTGCTCTCCAGGTCCCCTCATAGGCGGTGGGCCAAGGGGAGATTTCGTGTATTTAAACGATCCCCACTGAGGGAGGACCTATTTTTTTGTGGACAACATCTTAATTTTTCAACAAATGAAACAAAAATTGTTGGCACTCTTACCTCTTGCACATTTTTACCGGTTCTGACTAACTACGCGGGCAGCTATGCCCAGGGTCTGACATGCATGATGTAGTAGTAGTTATTGTCCAATGGATACATTGTTAAACTGCTGCTGCGGCTGTAAGCTAACGCTATAGGAGTACAGTTCATAAACAAGTTAAAGATCGCAGTACACGCTTACACACAATGCTAATATAACAACACATTTAAATATCAATCACTTTAAGAGGAGATGAAATTAATCAAGTTAACTGACAGTTCGTCATCAAGCTTGATAAAAGCAGGAAAACTGAAGTCTTCTGTAACAATGTCTTCAAAATGTCTTGGTGAACTTTGCACATAAAACATAAAACTGACTGATTTCCAACATCTGAGATCCAGTAAGATGTTATTTTTTTCACCTCTGACAAAATTAGCATAATGTCATAACAATTAGCCACACACATACTACACTCCTCCTCTTGAAACTATGTTTGCTAGCAAACCACAGAAATGGAGTGCTGTATGCATCTTTTGGATAAAGACGGTCCTGTAAACCCCTTTATAGACACAGGATGGAAGAAAATTTTGACTTATGTTGTGTTTCTGTGGAAAGACTTAGTACCAGAGAGAATACTGTGGCAGAAGAGCCAGTGCTTAGATTTAACCTTAAAACCAAGCTTTGTTGTCATACTAAATAGTCGTTATGTGGATGGCTTTAGCTTGACAAGAGAGTGAACATGGAAGTTAGCTTTGACTACATATATGTTCATTAACTGTCCTTATATATTTTATAATTGTGTTAACTTATAATCATTTGTCTCTGCGTTAAGATTAATGGAGCTTTAAAATGCTACTAACAGTAAGATTATTTTAATATAATGTATTGTACTTGAGGGTGGCACAGTGGTGGTGTTTAGCACTTATAAATAAATTAACTGTAAACCTCAAACTTCAGGAACCTGCTGCAATTCCAGCAAACAGTGGCTATCACAGAGACTGCTACAGCCACTTTACAAACATGACAAACATAAAACAAGCCCACAGAAAATGTGAAAAGGCACCTTTATTTCACAAAGAGGCTGAAAAACAGGGTAGGTGTCAAATCAGAACACTCATGTCAATGTGATTCTTGAACTTCAGCTGTAAGGCTTAGACAAATAATAGAAATTATAATTTTTTGATTTTATTTCACCCATAGTCAAGGCAATCCAATGACCAAAAAAATGAAATACAAACAAGAAAACAAAAACATTATACACCTCCTGAAAAAAAAAAGACAAAACATGGATCGGAATGCAAGCTATTATACAAGGCACATGCAGACGTTGACAAGGGTCCGTATCAGGGAACCCAGATGCACGAATCACAGGCGGTAATTCAGTTCTCACAAAAGTCTTTATTGAGCGACCACAGCAAAACAAGATGTTCCAGCAGAGAGGTGGGGAACGGCCACGCGCCTCCAGGCGGGCGGGGACGTGCACCGGGGAGACCCTACTCTGGCTGCTCTCTACTATAAACGGGGAAAACAGAAAACCACTCTCAAAATCGAGAGGGAAATCCATTGAACAGTACCTAGAACCAAAAGGGGAATTCTTCCTTACACAGGCTGTAAAATTTACCATAAATGTGACGACGGGAAAAAAGGAGGGAAACTAGGCTAATGGCGATGGGCGAGGGAAACTATACAAGTGAACTAGGGTGTGGGAAAGCAAAACTAAAGGACACCTACAACTCTACACTAGAGGAGGGAATTAACAAAAGGGATACAAAAACATAAGGATCAACTCCGGGGAGGATTCGTCTTGTAAACTAAATAACTGAGGGTGAAAAAGCAAAACTAAAACTAGGAATCAGAACAAGCTAGGATCTACTCAAGTGAGGATTCTTCTAGCAAAACAAAACGGGCAAGGCTATCAAAATTACAACAGAAAATACCGTAAGAGGCGTAGGGAGCTGGAAATCTCGGGTAGCAGAACTTGGGAGCGACGGACACAAGGAACATGACGATCACGCAACCAGACAGGGGAAGACAGAACTATTTATACACCAGGTAATGGGGAACAGGTGGAGACAATCGGGGCGGGGTCAGACAATCACCAGGCGTGGGAAACGAGAGGAAGGGGAAGTGTGAAGCTGAAACGAGAAGGAGGACACAGTTACTTCAAAATAAAACCGGAAATGACAAAACAACATAGGCACAAGACAGAAATGGGTAACTTAACCAAAACAGATGGACGAATCATGACAGATGTTTTTGTTCCCAACTGTAATCTTTGGAAGTGTACCTGAGAGTTAAAATGACAATAAATATGGTGCCACTAACCTGACATGTTCAAACTGTTATAATGTAATGAAGAAAAGCCTAAATGTGTTGTTTTTTTTCTTCTTGTTTTTTTAAAGACAGGGGTAGAAAGAGAAACAGACTATGGTGAGGGAACTGCAGCAAAGACACAGGCTCTCAGATCACACACTTATGACCTCCACACATCCAAGCGGGCACCACACCTATTGCCAGTACAATGCATAATTTGCAAACATGAAAAATACAAAAATGAGTCATACACCTGGAAAAGAATTAAAGACAAACTGATTCAGTGTGAAACAATCATAGCTGGTAAACTGCTTCTGGCAGCTGAAGAAAGAAGAGATGAGTCTTCTTCTGCACATTCGGGACAGAGACTCATTGACCAGTGAAGCAAGCTACCACTTCACCTGTTACACAGACTATACTCTGTACCTTCTAAAAAGACAAATGAGACAACAGAGAGTAACTTGTATGAAAATGGGTACAAGTATTTCTGCGAGACTGTGATTGAGGAGAGGATTTTAAAAAGACGACAAGTGTTATGACTCTGTAGGTTGAACATGCTTTTTAAAAACACTGTAAGAGAAAGGAAGAAGTGGACTGGATGACACTTCCCCCAGCTTCAGAGGCAATACTGGAACTGGTGCACTGCTCTTGTAAAAAAAAAAAAAAAAAAAACTGTGTTAAGGGGAGATGCACCTGCAAACTGCATGAGCTGCCATGCACAAACCTGTGTCAATGCACAAATTGTGGCAACAGGTCATTTGAAGATGATGAGGGGTTCCAGGGCCAGCATGAGATGCCAACCCTTCTTATCAACCACTACTGTGTTTATGTGTTCATGTTGTTTGTTCCTGTCAGTGTGTTCCTTACCAGATGTTTGATGGTGATTAGAATTAGCAGATGATTATTAGAATAAAATGAACTCACCAACAGTGTATGGTTTGACCACCATTTCTCATTGTCCATCATGAGAGTATTACCTAGTGGGAATATAGTTAGTCTGTTAGTGCTTAATGAATTAAAATTTCACACAATTGATGCGCCATTAAGCTGATTAAAATACAACTTACACTTAGACAACAAGGTTCATTTTGTATCAAATATTAGCCTAAATACTAAAATATATAATTATGCTCAGGGTTTCCCCCAGAAAACTAGCTAAATCTGGCGTCTGATGTGTATGGGGGGGGTCGCAGCTCGCAGAAGGCTGCTCTGAGTGACCACTGACTACGAATGATGCTTAGACTGGCGGGGGGCAAGTAAAGTAGTACGGTAACACCAATAAAATACAGTAAATAAACTAACTAGTAATGTTAATTATACTCACACACTGTGAGTGTGGCTTTTTAGCTGCTAAATTACCACACGCTTGACTTCCAACACTTTGGGTTATTCACATCATGTGTAATGAATAATGTAATATTGATTCCATTAGAATAGTTACCGATATCGAAATATAGATTCAGGTCTCTTGACCTTATTTGACTGATTAAGTGAGCCCAAGTTGTTAACACTCGGTAGCATTTTAGCTAGGCTAACGGTTAGCGTTACCTTTACAAATTATAAATGTCACCTCGCCAAAGGTTATAATCAAATAAATACCATAGCTAGCATTAATACTTACCTACACACGTAGACGCTGCTTATTTAGCTCAAAATATTTCGTGTAGTTTTTCCATGGCTGTATCTCTGTCTCCACTTCGTACCCAGGAGTTGGATTTTGAGAGCAGCAGCTGTTCTTCGCATATCTACGCCTGATTGGCTGAACAACGTCACGTGATTTGTACGGGTGCGTGCCATTGGTTTAGCTGATATAGTAAGCTGCAGCGTTTGCCTGTAAATTTAACGAACTTTAAACTATGATTATGGAAAAATGTGCAAGAATCACGAGTGCTGACAAAAAAAATCTGATTGAGAAAAAAAAAAAAAATAAAATGTAAAATATCCAGGTCCTCCCTCACTAGGGGTCATTATTTTTCAAAACTAAAGCAGATATGCAGCCTCGGCCCACCACCTATTTTTGGTCCACTTACAGAGGACTGAGTTCAGTTCACTGAAAAGGGACTAGATGTGAAAACACCCTTGGTCAGCTTGTTTCCAGTTCTCCACAAATCTGGAGCTTATTGTTGTAGAGCTAATAACCCTGCATATTAAAACATAGACTGGTTCTTCTAAAGCACTCACACCTGTTGTTTACACACATTAACAGTGGTGCTTAATGCACTCTGGTCATTAGCAGCAGTTAGCCGTTAGCATTTCCCTCTCTGTGTTGCTTGCTGTGTTTAAACATAAGTTGTGTGTAAATTTGATATTAATGTAAATGTTTAGCTACTTGTCTGTCTCAATCAGAAATATTGCTACATGTTGTATGTGTAGTTTATTAAGCACATTTGAGGAAAGGTGATGAATTGGTAGCCGGTAAATGAAAGCTAACATTAGCATTGCTACAATGCTCAGTTTGATAAACAGTTTTTGCTGTGATTCAGTGCAAAAAAAAATAATAATAAAAGTGATGCTAAAGTAATACATAGTTATACTGACTTTAAATAAAATGCTGTATTAATGCTTTGTTAGGTCTGTCAGGAAATCACAAGCAAACAATTTACACCACTTACCTTCATCCTGGTGTGACCGCTGTGTTCATCTGACAGGACACTGTTGACATGATGAAGCCTGTTCTCAGCAAACACCAATACTTCCATAATTATTGTTCATATTGGCAATTAAGACACACCAAGCAGCAGACGTTTTGAAGCAGCTACTACTACTGTTATCAGTACAGAGTGAACGTCAACAACATGGAGAACATCTGTTTTCTTCTATGGAATCAGAAACAGACTTAAAAAGAAGTTTTGTTACCAAGTAAGTTTGAAAATAAACTTTGAATTTAGCTTGGTATCTTGGTGCATGACATGTAAACATAGTGCAGAGAAGAATAAATATGAGGAGTAAAAGCTCTGATTATGTGGTAAAAAACTGGTAGAAAGGTAAAGAGCTCCTTCCTCCTCTTGGGCTGAAGCAGCCGTGCTTCAGTCACTTTCTGTCTCTGCAGTCAGTCTGTCCATCACACAGCTCCTCTTTTTCATCACCTTGTTGGCAACAGGAAACACACACATGGATTTTACACAGACATTTTCCAGCAGTTTCTCCACCAACATTTGCTCCACACCTGGTCACTGATTGTACTTCCTTGTGTTGTCAGTGACCTCCTGTTAGCACCACTAGCTCCTCTATAGGACAAATAAATATGACACTTTCATACAGGTTAGTGCAGTTCAAAGTGACTCACAGATGACTGACAAGCCCAAAGAATCTGTGCAAACTGTGAAAAATGAAAAGCTATCACAACAGTAAAAGTAGAAAAACAGTGAGAAGTAAAAACTAGATTAATAAAAATAATAACATCTTATAAGTTAAATACAATCAAATAAATGATTGATAAAAGAGAATAAAATCATTCAAATTGAGGAATAAAATGACAATAAACTATTGTACAACTTGAATACTGTTAGCCCGATTCTTTAGTTGGAAGCCCCAAGAAAACACACCAGAGAACTCTGTTAAAAAAGCAGTTCACAGATATTTATTCAGGTCACAGGTAAAGTATGACAGCGCTGGGCTCTGAATGACAGAGGTCTGGAAGGATCTCAGTCACAGAGAGCCCTGAACCCTGAGTTCAGTTCACATTTATCTTCTTGGACTGGGACTGTCCCGTACAGAGGTTAGACTGACACACAACTGAGTGTAATTGTCCAGTTAACATAAACATGAGCAGGACAACCACTGCTCATGTGTTACACTATATTGCCAAAAGTATTCGCTCACCCATCCAAATAATCAGAATCAGGTGTTTCACCACAAATCATACAAAACCAAACAACAAACGCCAAATACCAAACAAAAAGGAGGCTCCCATGTGCTCCAGCTGGACCAATCACAGCACGCCTGTTGACACAGCCAATCACATGTGTGAGCCCTCACAGCTCATCTGCATATCTGTGTTTGTGGTTCAAATATGTGTGATAACAAGACCACCCCATAAAACAAGACATCTGTGTACGAATCTTGCACCTGTGAAAACTGATGACCAGATGAGCTGTAAGGTTTAATGAACTTCCACACTTGGTACAATGTTCAACAACTGCATAGTATTTGATGATAACAACAGACTCAAAAGTATATCAATAAAACATTTCTATAATAATCTGATATTCTGTTGTGATAGTTTACTTTAAGAGTACTGTGCAGATGTACCTGTGTCCTCCTGTTAACATTGTGTTTGTGCACAAACAGTTACAAATATAGTTTATCACATGTTCACATTACACTTCATTTGTTTTATATCACACATTGTAATATAAACTGTCTAATCTTATGTGTGTACTCCCCTTTCTCCTACCACTTTCAGAAAATGACATTTTATTCACCCAGTAAATTTCCCAAAAGTGAAACTGTTGAAGGTGAAGAACTTTGTAAAACTTGGCAATTGATTACAGTAAGTGACTCTGCTTTACACTTGCAAACACCACACACACAGCACAAGCCATTCACACATCCACAGGATCTCACAAAACAAATTGCTGAAACTGAACAGCAAACCCTGACATATATGGAAAAATTGGAAAAACAAAGCATTTATGCAAAAGAAAACTTGTTATGTGACTGCAGCTTGTAAACAGCTTTACCAAGCAGAAGAAGAAGAAGTGTACTGAATCGAAATAAACAAATGCATGCAACCACTCTGAATAACTTCTTGCCAACACACTTCCACTGCAAATTTACCTGTGAATTACCACACAATGATAACAATCATATCTTTTACTGTTATAATCCTTATACCAAGCAAAGTTTACACACTACACTTAAACAAGCTACACTCTGCCACAGATAGCTACACTAATGAAGTTTCAAAATCAAAACAAACTTTATAGTTAGACCTTTGGCTTGTATATATAGTTAAATTGAATAAGAAAATAAGACTAATATAATAAAAATATGCAAATAACATTAACTCAATACAAAATGTTTACAGTGTACACACATAAAAATAACTTAGCTTTATTAAAAAGACAATCAAAAAATCAGGACATAAGAAAAAGTATGTAACTGACAGCAATGTTTCAATTTGAACTATCAACACACACAGAGAAGTGCACAAAGTGTAAAAAACTGCTGTTTGTGGGCCTTGTCTTCAGCAAATGCAGCCCTGCTGTCAAACTATAAGGGAGGGGCCCCCTCAAGGGGGATTTCAATAACAGTGTCATTGCACTTTTCAGTCAAAGAATTTAGGGAGGTGCTGCCATGCTCACAAAGTTGTCGTTGCTGTTGAACACATAACCAGTTGTTATCAGGGGGCCCCCTTTCAGCTGGGGGTCCTAGGCAATTACCTAGTTTGCCTACGGGCCTGGTCACTGCACTCCAAACATTGATATTTCACCACTGAAAAACAGCCTTTTCTGTTTTTGTCCAGTTTCAACTGTTTTTAAGTCTGCTGGACTTGCTTGAGGTTGGTTGAAGACATTTCACCTCTCATCTGCAGCATTCATTCACACCTGAGTGCAGATCATCTTAACGGTAGTGATGAGCAAATGAAGCTTCATGAAGCACTTAAGATTAAGGCTAGTGGAATGGAAATTACATTCCACTAGCCTTAATCTTTAAACCAAGAGCACCATCTAGAGGAGTATAACAGCTCTCATCAAATCAAGGTGGGCAAGACTCCCACATTAATGAGATCTATTGTTTTGGTGGTTTTGGTTGTTTGTTTGTTTTCTGCTCCAAAAGGGGTATAAGTATCTGGACTCTCTACCAGTCAGTTAGAACTGAAGAAGCTTCTTGAATGAGATGAGACGTTTTCAACAAACCTCAAGCAAGACCAGTTAACTATTTTTTTTTTTTTTTGGTCTTATTATGGACTTTCTGCAAACACATCACTGATGTTTATGCAATTCTGTCCATCCATCCATTATCTACCGCTTATCCTCATAGGGTTGCGGGGGGGCTGGAGCCTTTCCCAGCTGTCTTAGGGCGGAAGGCAGGGTACACCCTGGACAAGTCGCCACCTCATCGCAGGGCTGTTTATGCAATTCACATCACTTTTACACCACTATTTTATGAGGATATATCTTGTTCTGCCTTCATGTCACTGTTTACTTTTACCTTACCTTACCTGACACTTTTCTCCATCCTTGCCACAGGTGGGGATTGAACCTGTGACCTTTGGCTCCACAGCAGATATTCAGGAGTAGAACACTTCCTTCTCTCTTCTCACAGAAAAGAATGACATCATATAACATATCTATTATAAGAGTGGAAAATTTCATTAGCATAGAAAAGAATGACATAATACAATATGTTCTGTTATATTAGCATATGGATTGGTATGAGGTCATCAGTGACATCACTCAGAATGTGCAGATTCCACCGAGACGCCAGGAAAATATGGGTGTTTCATATTTTCTATTCATGTCTTTCAATATCTTTATTTTTATTTCTTTATTCATGTGTGTCTTTAAGCCGAGAGACTCTCCAAAATTTTGTTCTGCGTGCATAAAGACAATAAAGACTCTTGAACCTTGAATTAGCAGTCCAGCAGGACAACAGATTAGCAGTGCATGGAGTCAACCATGTAAACTTGTGTGGAGCAAAATGTTTGGCAGCTCATCAACTCCAACACGGCAGCTTGGCAGAGTAAAGTAAGCTTTTCTGCAACAAGGATGTGATTTGAACTTGCACAGCATAATTGATCTCAGCCACCTCGTCTACTGTATCTGATGAATTACAGTAGACGTCTGATCCAGGAGACCTTCAAGAGTCTGGAAAATGGGATGGATGGGATGAGATGATCTTGGTGGAGCTACTTGGGAGCACTTTAGATAGGGGAATTAGCTCAAATGGTAGAGCGCTCGCTTAGCATGCGAGAGGTAGTGGGATCGATACCCACATTCTCCAGAACACTTTCCTTTCTATCTTGGCTGCTATGAAACGATAGTTCCATTGTTCAGATCCCTTTCATGCAAAGACTTGGAAACCTTTTTTGTAACCACGTCACAATAACATAATGAAGCATGTTATTGTGACGCCCACTAGTGAGATCACATGTGGGGTATTGATTTTTTTTTTTATTATTTTTCTTATTGATTTAATTTTCAGCTGTGGATTTTCTATTTAGAACACAGTCACAGGTATTATTGTGGGAATGTGAAGTTGCTATGTGTTTCCATAACAGTAGGGGGCAGTATGAGACAGTGGCATAGCTTCAGTGGTGCAGGAATACAGGGGAGGCAGGCGCTCTTGCTCTCATCTCATCTCATCCTTTGCAATCACAATAATATTACAGGGGAAAACTGTTTGAATGGAAGCCTATTAACAGATCTCTGACTTAATGGCCACGAAAATGTTTTCTAAACTCACAATGTCCAATATTCAGAATTCAATATTCACATATTAAATATTTTTTGCCAAGCGGAGCTAGACAATCTTGTGCCCGTATGGAAATTAGCCTTTTTTTTTTTTTTTTATTAGCCATTTGCACCATATGCACGTCTCTGTCCCCAGTTATTGTCTTGGAAACCCCAGTCCTTGACAAACGTGCACTGATTTTATGTTGATACATGACATTTATTCAGTTCTTTCCTTGCATTTTAATGCACAACTTGCATTGCATAGGCTACTGCATGTTGAGAAAATGTATATCTGCACGGTCTGATAACAATCTCCCGTGTCATTTTCACAGATGGCAGAACTCGCCTGCTACCTGACTGAATGAATGAATGAATGAATGAGGAAATCAAATAGTGTGTGTGAGTGAAAGAGGGTGGAGACAGAGAGAAACACAAGGTTCACTGAGAAAAACCTGGTCCCGACCAGGTTAGTTTCGTAGAGTCTGTTACTACGGTAACTGACCGAGAGCTTAAGTTACCTCTCTCTGTGAAACAGGCTAGAATTACCCCTCTTTCTCTGTTTTAAGTCACCTCCCTTTGTGAAACGGAAAACTCAGTTTCCCTCATTTCAGCTGAAACGGGTGAAATCCATCTTCAAAGACAGCAGGAGAGGCTTCATTCTAGTGTTTGGAAGGCAATATGTCCATATATTCATTAATATCATCACTCATATTTTCACTGAAATACAGAAAAAAAACTCCACAGACTTTTTCCTCATCCCACAAGTTTAATAAATGGTGTTCTTCAATAAACTTTGTGGAAAAAAGAAAGCTCCTGTCACAGAACCGCTTCAGTGATCACTGTAAACACTAGAAAACAATGAGCGACTCATTTATTAACCAGGAATTAACGAGAGGCGTCTGACTGGACAGCAGTGCAGCAATCTGACACGCCTGCTGAATAGAGAGTCATGTATTATGAACACCTCAAAACTGTGACGGGGAAGAAATGAGTGACGTAAGTGTGAACACCACGGAGAGTCAACGACTACGACAGTCATGTAGTGTGAACACGACATAATTTAGTGAATGTTACTGTCTTTATCTCCTGATCACAAAACCAGGTTAATGATTCAGATTACTTTAGCTGTTTAATTAAACACATAAACCATCGCCTCTTGGTGGGCTCGATACACTAAACACTACACATGATGAGCCTGCTAGTTATTGTTACTAATGATGGACTTGAACATACTTCACCAAACAAAGTTTGGAGGAGATGGAGCTCATCCTGTTCCAGTCTGGCTGCCTTGTGAGGACAAGATCTCCTCAGCTCTCTGTTAACCTGCTCTGCAGTGATGGTGGTGGACAGAGGACTAACACATCAGTCCCATCTGGTCTAGTGGTTTGGATCACTGGTTTTCATGCTGGTTGCTGGGGTTTAACTCCCTCTAGAGGAATGACTGTTTTATAGCAGCAGTAGTTCAGTCTATGGAGACCAGAGCCGTATAGAGAGAGTAGTGGGGAGCACAGGAAGCTACAGCTAACACAGTTGATGGACAGCTATCCTGAAGCAGACACTGTTAAATATATTTTCTTGACAAATTCCACACGATGAAAACAGCCAAGCCTTCAGGAGTACAAGGGTGAAAAAGAGAAAAGACAAGGAGAAAAAGAAGGACAAATATTGAAGTATGTCTTCTAATGTTTACATGACAAAAATATGACAATTCGTTTCAACTATAGCTAGCTAGCTAATGAAGTAGCAATGATGGTACAATAAAATATTTAAAGATAAATAACATGCCAGTGTCTTTTTATAGAGATAACTGCTCCTTCTTTGGATGTTGTGGTTTCTAGACTCTATGTTGTTACTAGACTATATGTTGTTCATTGGACTATTGAAATTAAAGCACTAACGTGTATTAATCCAGCATCATAATTAATATCATAAAAAATCCCTGATATGTATGACAGGGATATTGTAACTTTATGAACAACACAATCATCTACTGTATTTCAATGCTATCTTTAGTAAGGACCTCTGATTGTTTGAAGCAACTGAGATTTAGAAAATTGCAGAATATAATAAGTTATTCAACAGTGTTGTTTGATAGTTGTTGTTTCAGAATGGCAGAGTGGTTTAAGGCATCTTGTGCAAAGACTATTGTCCTTTTTCTGTAGTGGGGCTTCTGAACTCTGAATAGGAATGTGTTTTCAATCCCACTTCTGATGTATTTTTTTCTCCAATTTTCTTGTATTCATATTCTGTAGGAAAGCATCATTTCACCTCCATCCTCTCCTGGTACTCAAACAGTAGATTGAGTACATGGTGAACCTGGGGTCTGAGGAGATGGAGCAGGAGCCCTTGATGATGTGTGAAGTCACTGTAACTGGTCTGTGGTCAGTCAGAACTTTCTGTGATGAGGCAGGATGTTTTTGGAACTTTTCTAGGCTCAATGTGCAGATAAATTGCAGGCTTTGTGGAAAGTGTCTTTTTGACCCATGATGGTGGTATAGTGGTGAGCATAGCTGCCTTCCAAGCAGTTGATCTGATGTTGATTCCCAGCAATCACAGTCCTTTTCCTCCAGTGATAGTATGGTGTTGCTTTTATTTTGTCTGAAAGTGAGCAGGAGAGTCATGTATGGCCTACTTTTCAACAGTGATTGGTAGTATGGTGGTTTGTTGAGGTGTTGTGGGGGGTGTAGTTTAGTGGTAGAGTGCATGCTTTGAATGTATGAGGTTCTGGGTTCAATTTCTGGCATTTCCAGCAGTTCTTATATTCACATTAAAGGAGAGTCTCTGTTGTCACTCACTGTGCCATTTGAACAACACAGCTGCTTCCTTCTGCAGTCATGGAGAAGAACTAGAATACACTTCTGAATGGGTAGTTTTATTTTGAAAAACTCCCAGACGGCACAGTGGAGACATCAAATGTAATGAAAAACAGAATTAAAATATCACTTAAGTACTTCCAGTTTGAGTTGGCATCGATGGACAAAGTATGTTCATGCAGCTAATCAGATGGATGCTAATGGCTAACAGGCTAAAGCAATTATTTAGCAGTGATCAAGTCTCCACAGACCTGAGGATGAAACTAAATGAAGAAGTTAACTACAGGGTTTGTTAAATGGTGTCAGCTGACTGCAGACCAGTTAACATCATGAAGACTCTGGTCTAAGAGACAAACTCTGGTTGTTCATACAATCATTGTTAACTCATTGAGTGCCACTGACATATTTTGGGGCTCCTGGGAGATGTAGTTGGAGTTTAAAGAGACGGTATACACCACATAAATCAAAGTGGGAAGTTGAGACAATCACAAAAATTACATATTTCATTGACATAATAACTCCTTCTGAAGCTGAACAAATAATTACCTGTCTAACAGGAAGAAAGCAACTTCTCCATCACTTTTTTAGAAGGACCATTTCACCCAATATAACAAAAAGTGTTTCTGAATAGAATGACAGGGTATAGCTTTACATTTGGAGATGTTTTTGGTGAAGACAAAATCATAGTTGTCTCAATGGCAGATGAAAAAAGGTACCCTCAACAAAGCACTGTATTCAGTCTGAGTACCAAGTTAACGGTTGACAAAGAACTTGGAAAAGCTGCATTCTTAACAATGGATTCATGCTTAAGTTCAGGTTCCACTGAGAGTTGATCTCAAATCTCTAAATTCAGAATCCAGAATGCTAACCATTACACCATGAAAACACATCTATCACAACTTTCTCCTTGGGCTGTGTAGACACTCTCTTATATGATATCTCCATGTTTGTTGTTGATGTTGTTCAGAGGGCAGAGAATAGGACTCAGAAGGCATGCAACAATGCCAATCACAAAGGAGAAACCCTGAATAAAGGCATTTTACTGGCCAACTTGAGTCATTTAGTAGGCTAAACATTCACAGAGGACGTGGGAAACTCAAGAACTTCTTTTGAAATACTTGTTACAAACAATTGTTGAAATGCATACAGACATGCTGCCACTTCAGACAGGTTGACAATGCTGCTTCTGTACTGGGAAAACTGTCATTCATCAGACACATTTTGCCCAACACAGAGAGAATTCTTGACTTTTCTTTCCCAACAGGATGTTAATAGCAACAACTGCATAGAAAAACTGACATTGTCAGGAGTGGGATTTGAACCCACGCCTCCAGAAAAGACTGCGACCTGAACGCAGCGCCTTGGACCGCTCGGCCATCCTGACTGTGAAAAACACAACAAAGTTTGGTTGAAAAATTAGCACACTAAATTCTGTCGTGCCCTCCGCGCTGTTTTTTTTTTTAAACCAACTATGCTCCTTCCTTACTCCAGCTCATGTGTCTCCAAACCTCTCACTGAGAGGGCCTGGCAGGTCAAAGGCCAAAGATAAATCACTTGTGAAGCCAGTTCTCACAGAACACAGCAGTAAACCTTGTGACCAAAACTTTATGAACTAAATGCAACCTTGTGAATTGGTTAAATGATCATTTGGGTGTGATAAAGGAAACTGAAACTGTATTATTCAAACAAATATGCATAGCATAATTGTTTAGAAAATCTTTTAAATGCATTACTCGTGCAATATTTGAATAAACAAAGGGACCAATCCTCTGTTAACAGTAGGATGGCCAATGCTACACAATGCATCACAATACCTGATTAATTCTCAGTCCACTGAGATACATTGTTATTATAGTAATGGTTGGTTAAAATACTAAATATGTTCTAAAAAAATTAAAATATGACACTGTGTCTCATTCTAAGTCTAATTAGTTAGCAGTGGAACTCTTGACTTAGAAACTACTCTAAGATACAGACGTTGAATCTAATTTGGAAATTTTAATTAAATACTGCAGGTATGAAGTGTCTAAAATCAAGCAGTGCCCACTGATGTTCTCAATTTGCCTGCATTCCCTAACTTAGAGTCCATACTCTGTATGCAACTCAACCAGGAGCTGAACAGGATAAAGTCCCTGTCTTCAAGGCAGAATGAATGCACCAAAGCTATTTAACCACTCCTGGAAGAGATCAGTTTGTTTTCTTCTGTTTCACTCAGTATTGAATATTCGATGGGTTCATAGACTCACATAGGAACAAAATGGAATAAACTCTAAAATTAAATGACCATTTCCTGATGAAAGCTCAGGACTTATGCTCCTCAACAAGCATATTAAATTTAAGTGACCTTAATAAAAAGTGACTGGCACCCAATCAGAGCTGAGAGTTTCTTGAGCATTATGACAAAGATGTGTTTCTGTTGTTCAGTGAAAAAAAAAATAATAATCATAATTCTAAAGCAAATTGATCATATGGAATTTGATATGTTGTCCTGGAAAAAAAAATGTCTTAAGCATGTACAATTCAAAATGTTGAAAACAAAAGTTCCTACAGCAATTATCATTCATACAGTCAATCTATACAGTCAACCTGACAGTAAATAGAACTTTGTTCTTTATGACCACAAAGCTGTTTAAAACCACGGTTAATAATTTGAGAATGATAATGCCATTTACTTTATTTTATAACTGTTGGATTTGTATATCTTAAGTCTTCTTTATAATGCATGGACCCAACAAATAACCCACATTAAAAACCTATTTAGAATGTTCTTGAAGTAATTAAAATAACAGCATCAACTCTGATCTGAAAAATGTATATGCATGTGTCTACCTGTGGGGGCGATCATCACGCTGTAAGATCTTTCATAATCCAGCATCGGGCTGGATATGAATGAGCATAAAATAATGAACATAACTCTTCTCATTTCTGAGTATCTCCCCAGGAAATCCATCTGACATTATGTGACACCTAAGTGCTTAAGGCTTAAGTTTTATGACTGGCAGAATAAACAGATAAGACCAGTTCCTCCTCTCTGACCCAAGGAACTCCAGGACATACACCAGGAGGAGGAGTTTTATTGCCCCACATTCCTGCTTTAATCCTGCCAGACACATCCAACGCTTAATGTGGCCTCTTCCTTTCTCCCTGCCTGGAACAGAACATTACATTAAGATTTTAATGGTTAACTATGCTTTCATTCCTCAGCTACTGTCATATAAGTATCACTGTTATAATGTCAAACATCAGTCTCCACACAGATCCTCTTCCTTTTCCTCCTTCTGATAAGGACTAAATGTGACATGTGGGATTGGTTGTGGATTAACTCTACAGACACAATCATACATAGATCTGCCTGTTGTAAAACACCTTCCTACATGCTCTGATACCATGGTTCATCTGTGTTATTTAATTTGTTGATTAATTTTGATTCAATTGGTCAAGTTTTGTTCTGTGGTTTCCTATTATAAGGTGTTTGGTATTGATCTGCAGCGGAGAGAGCGAGCTTCCATATAGAGAAACTTTAATAAAGTAAAACACAGCAGTATTAACATTAAATAAGTTAAAAAAACATCATCTCAGTTAACTTTGTGGATGGGGAGAGACCAGTGGTCACACCCCACTGGACCTTCAACAAAGATCATAAAAAGCCTCAGCTGGTCTGAGTGCTCTCTCTACTCTTCTTCAGTCCTTCAGTCAGTCAAGTTCTGGTCTTCATCCTCTCCACTGCATCTCTGTTCTCCCTCTCCCACATGCTGGGAGGGGGAGGGAAACAATGATGACCCAGAGACAGAGACATGCTGTCCCACCGCAGGCCCAGCGCCTCATGGCATGAAAAGCAACCTCTACAGAACCTTCAACCTGCTCCAGATATGACTGAAAGACTCTGAATGCTGCCTCTGAATGGCCTCCTCAGGACCCAGCACCTCATGGCATGAAGAACAGAGTATCCAGAACCTTCCAACTCTGCATCCTGCCTCAAGACCATCTTGTCTCCTCTCTCTACTCCTTTGCCCCAAAAACGTGGGCCAGCTCCTCTGCTCAGACCCAGGCTGCAGAAAATGACTCCAGCCATCATAAAGAAACTAAAAGAAGAAAAGACTGTCGACCCATTGGTGTGAATCCAACTGACCTCCCCCACCAACAAAGGGGAGGAGAATTGAAACAAGGGCACAGAGACTATGCTGTGAAGAGGAGAGAGAGACTGAGATGGAGCCATGTCAACCAGAGATGCCCAGAGCCATCCAGAGATGTCCAGAAATGTCCAGAGTTGCCCAGAGCTGCACAGAGCTGTCCACAGACGTCCACCAATGCCCGAAAGAGCCAATGGTGAAGCCGAAGTCGCCTGCAGAGATCCAGCAGATCCAGACAGAACCTGCAGCCACTCCTCACTCCCATCCATCCAGGAACGGTGATATAATACATACATCTTACATCTACATCTTACAGATATTAAAGAGTGTGATGATTAGACACTAAATTAAATGGCCTGAATTTAGGGCTTAATTCAGCAAACTTGATAATATTTAGTAAGATTTCAATAAAATGCTAAACCAATTCTGAATAGTAAATTACTCACAATCTTCTCTGATGCCTCTCAAACTCTCAACTGCTGAACGCCACCAAACCTAAACCTAATTTTGGTAACAGTCTAATTCTTAATTTGGTCTAGATAACCACCACTGAATTTAACTGATCACATTGAATTAATTAATCAGATATTCATCCTTTGAACTTTGCCTTTGTTTAATCATTCATTCCATTTTTGTCACAGTGAGTCAATGCCATGTATCTTCCATCAATCTTCCTTTATCCTAGTTTTTATTTTCTATTTTATTATTTCTCTTAGTAGCCTGGTCATTTAGTTTGTCAAACTAATCATTTATTATTAGTTATTTTCTGTGACAGTAGTAGCCTGGTTATAGTTTGTCAAATAAACATCTAGTTTGATAAAGAAGTTGGTTATTTGATTTGTGTGTGTCTATAAAGCAAATTGAATCACTGGACACGAGGTCCAAGAATCTCAAGAGCTGCCTTAGGTTAACAGACCCTATCATATCAAATCTGCAAGTTTTCCCTGTTTCCACAAAACTGGATGGTGTCTGTGTGAATCAATAACTTAAGAGTTATTGATTATAAATACTGATGTTATACAAATGAATGACTGATTATTCATCTGCTACAGGGAGCGTCTTTGTGCTCAGTGATCCCTGTCAGCTTCTTTCTGTGCACTCATCAGCCTGTCTGCCTCCACTGACTAGTTGTTCACTGCTCTTGTAGTCATTTCTGCAGTATTGAGCTGTTCTCTGCAGGGAGCTTACTGACCCTACAAAAATAAGAAATAAGTCAAGGCTGCATTGTGTTAACATTTATTTGAGTTTGCATGCAAAGTGTAATTGTACTCTCATTCCATGTTAGCTGGTTGGACTAGCTACCCTTCCTGTTAGCGCTGCCCGCCATGGTAGTGGAGGTTTGACTGAGCAGAGTTATAAGTGCTTCAGAAGTACTTATTTGTGCTGAAAGAAATTCTGATTCTGGTTCTGATTGTCCCACCGAGGAGACGATACACTCCACTCTTTGTAAGACTGCAGCTGTCTTACAAGGACAAGTTTCCTTCTCCGCACTGGTTGTGAGACTGAACAAAGCTCACCTGAATTGTGAAGGTCATTCTGAGAGGCGTGACTAACTACGTCACTCCTGCTCCACCCACTCCTGCTCCACCTACTTCTACTCCACCGACTCATGATCCACCTACTTCTACTCCAGCTACTCATGATCCACCCACTCCTGTACCACCTACTTCTACTCCACCGACTCATGATCCACCTACTTCTGCTCCACCCACTCCTGCTCCACCCACTCCTGCTCCACCTACTCCTGGTCCACCCACTCATGCTCCACCTACTCCTGGTCCACCCACTCCTGCTCCACCTACACATGATCCACACACTCATGCTCCACCTACTCCTGGTCCACCCACTCCTGCTCCACCTACTCATGATCCACCCACTCATGCTCCACCTACTCCTGGTCCACCCACTCATGCTCCACCTACTCATGTTCCACCCACTCATGCTCCACCCACTCATGCTCCACCTACTCATGATCCACCCACTCATGCTCCACCTACTCATGATCCACCCACTCCTGTTCCACCCACTCATTCTCCACCGACTCATGATCCACCCACTCCTGGTTCACCTACTCATGATCCACCCACTCATGCTCCACCTACTCATGATCCACCCACTCATGTTCCACCCACTCCTGTTCCACCCACTCATTCTCCACCGACTCATGATCCACCCACTCCTGGTCCACCCACTCATGATCCACCCACTCATGCTCCACCTACTCCTGATCCACCCACTCATGCTCCACCTACTCCTGATCCACCCACTCATGCTCCACCTACTCCTGGTCCACCACAAATGAACTTGGTTCCATCCCGTGGCCAATTTGGTGAACTGAGTTTGATGGTTGCAGTATTCAAACTTTCCATGTGTGCATGGTAGCTCTGATACATAATTAGCTAAAACTAACACTGAACTCTGGACATAGAACTTGTCAAACAAACAATCACAACAATTTCTCACTAATACTTGTCAAGGATACTGAATAAAATCATAACAACAATAAAATAATCATAAAGATTTCTTACTATTCACTGTAAATGATACTGAGTAAAGCTTCTACTAAACTGGCATTTATAATACATCATTCAATCACAAACAACTAAACAGTTAATCAAGTTTTAATCTACCTTTTTCCTGTCAGCTCTCAATTGTCATAACCACTTTCTACAAAAAAAACAAAACAAAACAATTTCATTGATTGATTTACACAAAATAATCAACTACAACTAACAACAACAGTAACAGAGGCAGAAGAATTGAATTGAAAAGCTGTATGTATGTATGTAATGCATCCCTCTTGCTTGTCTTGCACATCTTCCTGCTCTCCGCTAACATACATATTATAAATCAAACATGTCATCTCCTGCAGCAAAACTTATTCCCAGGTTATGCAAATAAACCCAGAGTGCCACTCACCAAGAACTAATACAGTAACAACTAAAATATGCATTTCCTACTGAAAATGTGTGGGAATACTGTCAGCTGAAGCTACGCTGCTCATGCTGAATGCTGCTTAGCTTAAGCTAATCTGCTAATGCTGGGTTGAATGTTTTGGGAAGGTGAAGTAGAATAAATTTTGAAAAAAATATGAATGTATAATTTGTTTTCAATTTAAAAGTTGAATGTTGAAAATGTGTGATATTAATATAAAAGTTGTATGTTGAAAATGTGTGAAATTAATTTAAAAGTTGAATGTTGAAAATGTGTGAAATTAATATAAAAGTTGAATGTTGAAAATGTGTGAAATTAATTTAAAAGTTGAATGTTGAAAATGTGTGAAATTAATATAAAAGTTGAATGTTGAAAATGTGTGAAATTAATATAAAAGTTGAATGTTGAAAATGTGTGATGTAGCATAAACCACACTTTTTAGATATTAAAGCTGCAATCCATGATGCTGTTCAGAAACACTTTTTGTTCTACTGGGTGAAATGCTCCTTCTACCCTGAGAGCAGTCAATACATGATGTGTTCAGAAAAAGGAAGGGAAAGAATCAGACCTCTGTGGCAGCTACAGGACTGTAAAAACTCTGACCAATCAACTGACACTCAGAGCGAGATGAGAGAACCAATCATGTGTCATCCTGCTCATGTCCCTCCCTCCTCCCCGCTGTTGCTGGAAATATCAAACACACAGTTCATCTGCAGAAATACAGAGATAGCAGGGAAATCCCTTCTGTAGGGAACAATGTCAGAGAAAATGCAGCCAAAAATACCACTTCCAGTGTTACTTCTGACGACTCATCATGCTAAACAGACAAAGAGAAAGAAAGAGGGAGGAAGAAAAGACTGAAAGACAAAACTCTGGATAAAGCTAAGAGGACAAACCAGAGTGAACATCGGTGGAGACACTGAGACATCTGAAGGGACTGAAAAGTGATGCAGAAGTTACTTTCGTCCTGTTGGACAGGTAATTATTTGTTTAGCTTAGGAAGGAGTTATTATTTTCATGAAATATTTAATGTTTGCTAACTTAGCTACTGTTGTAGCGTGTATTAGCCTGATGCTAACGTTAGCTTCTCTGTGGGTGTAAGCTGGTTGTAGGTGTGGCTTGTATTGAAAAGGTTATAGGATATGACATTTTGACCATATTGCACAGTCATAGTCATCACTGTCTGCATTATAAAGGTGACAAAATGACGTTGATATATTGGCTTTGAACGGGACGTTTTACAACTGTGGTGATGTAGCATAACAGCTCTCCTCTTCCTGCTGAATGCTACTGTTCAAGTTTGAAGGGGTGGAGCTTTGGACGGAGCACTGATGGGAGGAGAGTGTGGAGGTTAGGGGAGGCTGAGAGGAGGTGCTACTTTCAAATCTTGCTAGCTCTTTCAATCATGAATTGTAGCTTTAATAAATGAATTATCAATTACCAATAATTAACAGAACTAACTATTAATTATTATTGAATCAGGGGAACCATCTCTTTTTATCACAGGTTTAAGCTTATTTGATCGATCAGTCTGATATCATAAGATCATAAAACTCTGAATCAGGAATTTGATGCATTTGCTTCATATATGTGTGTGTGTGTGTGTGTGTGTGTGTGTGTGTAGTGCTAAGGGAAGAAGTTAATTCTTTTCTAGAGGTAATTCACTGTTACTGTTAAAAATTAAGTGGATATTTTAGTTTGATTAACACCAACTCAAGAATCAGAAAAGGGCCGAAGTGTCCTACTTTGTGCAGGTTTTCCTGGTTCCAGGCAGGTCCAGAAGGCAGCTTAGTGGGCTCTGGTGCTTCTCGGATTCACAGTCCAGACTGGAGGTTAAGCCTGTCGGCAGGGTGGAATGAGAGCGAGCTGGGTTGTCGCTGATCAGCTGGCCTATTGGTCACCGGAGAGACTTCGGTCGCACATTGGTGGCGACGGCTGGACGCTGACTGGCTTTCGGTGGCAGATGGTGTTGTACAAGTTATTCAGATAATACATTCATTAAATCTTGTTTGGCCAGAAGGGTATCGTCTTAACGTTAACTCCAAATAAAAGAAATGAAAAAATGAAAGCACTGTTGCTTTTTAGACTAAACTTGACTGATCAGATGTTAAAAATTAACACGTAGACATAACCAAATAACAGAGAGCAAGAATAAAAAAAGAACTAATGAGACATAGATGAAGACCAGAAAAACGAAAGACAACAGCTAAAAGACAACTGAAGTCTGGAGATTTTTGGTTTTCTATTATTCTTGAGAAGTGGTGGAATTGGGAGGAGTTAAACGGTCCTTCCTCTCTTTTCACTTTTAATTCATATGTAAGTGAATTGAATATAATCTACTTGTTAACTTATGAATCACATATTCACTTCCCACTATAAACCAAACAAATTATTACCTTAGTGTTAAGCACGTGATGAGACATTTGATAATCACCAGTTTTCAGCAAATGTTATAAGCAGATTATTATCACATAACTTTAAGATGTAATGCATCTCATTATGTAGTTTACCAAACTAAACAAGATTAAACAGGATTAATTCAACCATGCTAACAAAGAAAAACAATAGATTATAATTACTAAGTTATTAACTTTTAACACAGCTTTGCATAAAGTTCACAGATGAAATATCAAAAGATTATATGGAAGATTTACCTTCATTGTCCACTAGATGGCAATGTGGCTCCATGATAGAATTTATCTTAAAACAACTCACTTGTAACTCAGTGACACATACTGCTTCAGGGGTCAAAAAAGGATCATAATTCATCTTTTCATTTGAGGACTAATTTTTATCCAACTCATATCATGTTTAGATACTCATAACCTTTTATTTTACATTACATAGAGAACTTCATACACAAAATCTGAGTGTTTTCACATCTGTGAGCCAGTTTTATGGCTTTCTTCTTTTTCTTCTCTGGGGTCCATAAACACATCACAGATAAGAGCGATGGAGGTGTGGAGGTCACTGTGTGTGTGTGTGTGTGTGTGTGTGAAAGAGAGAGAGAGAGAGAGAGATTTGGGAGAAGAAAACACATAAAGTTGCAACTCAATTGTAAGGAATGTGTTATTGAATTGAAAAATTATTTGATATTCTGTAGTACGTGCAGGTACAAAAAGAGAAAGGAGAAGGGACTTTTAAAGTCTATCGGAGCGCTAACTGCTAAACAGCAAAAAAAAAAAAAACAAAGAGCAAAGTGGAATGAAAACTCAAAGAGGTTCAAGAAGAAGAAAAAATGCCTCCAGGCAATTCTGAACGACAGCCCCCCATCTGATGTCTCCGGCACAGATGACCAACTCCTACAGCCCAGACCAGTGCTACAGCCCAGGGATGAAAATGACAGGATTGCACAATCCTATAATAAAGTGTTATTGCTTTTATATCTCAGCACTCACCCAATCAACCGATCGATCACTCACTTGCTGCCCTCTCCATCACTGTCATTCCTTTCTTTTTCACTCACTCACTGACTCACTTTCTTACTCAGTCACTCACTCACTCTCAGACTCACTCAGTCAGTCACACTTTGTCTTACTCAATCACTGTCCACTCTCTTCCAGGAGGACACGCCATCAACCGGAGGAACTCAGACCATTAGTGATGCAACACAATCACCCTCTGGTCCAATGACATCAAAACCTAAAAGAACAATGTCCACAGAGGAAAAACTCAAGCTAACTAAAAAACTGACGATCACACTGACAAAGCTCGAGAAGAAAAACAAGGAGCTCGACAATCTGAGACAAAAAATAAAACGTCTTGAAGCAAAGAATGCAGGGCTGCATCAGACACAAAGGAAGCTGGCAGACAAAAGGAAGGTTACACAGAACAGACGCCACAACATGAGAAGGCAGATCCATACATTCCTTCACAGAGATGACATCACGACCGTGATCAATGGAAAAACTGGAGAAATCAGGAGAAATGGCGCAATCTTTAGGAAGAGGTCACTGACTGACACACTAGAGAATCTCCACAAGGTCTTTCTGAGTGAAAATCCCTCTATGAAGATTTCCCGCTCACAGTTCTGCAAGCATCGTCCATTCTGGATTGTGAGCCCAAAAGTACAGGAAAGGTGAAGTGAAGAAGTTGCAGCAGCTTGGATTAATAGATTCCAATAAGCCGGCAGACCTGGTCACATTAACTGTGTGTGACTTGAGCAACATCAACTGCACGTATAACCGTTGCAACACCTGCAAAGACAGCCCATTGCCAGTTGTGATGGACCCAGCCACAAAGAACAACATCGTGAGATGGAATGAGTGGGTGACAAAAACATCACCATACTGGAAAAAAATCTCCTGATGGAAACAAAGAACGACCTGCCAAGTTTCAAGGTTCACCTCTTCAACATAGCACACCAGTTCAGAGAGATCAGGCGGCTGAAAGAGAGATTGGTGGAAGATGAAGGAGTTGTACATTTTGACTACAGTGAAAATTACAACTGTAAGTGGAGCAAGGAAATAAAGGACACTCATTTTGGTGGAGGTCACAAACAGGTTACTTTGCATACTGGTGTCCTGTATGTGAGCGAGGGACAGCCGGAAGCCTTTGCCACGGTATCCAGCAGTCTAAAGCACGATGCTGTAGCGACGTGGGCACACCTTGATCCAGTGTGGCAGCATATAAAATCCAGTCACCCCACAGTAAAACATGTCCACCTGGTGTCTGATGGGCCAACTTCCCAATACCACAACAAGGTTTGTCATGAGCAATAACTTTTAGACTGATATTGATTGGTCAGAATTTTATAAATCCATCAGTAAAACATGAGAAAGACAAAAATACCCCATATTTACACTCACTCACTGTCACTCACTTTCTGACTCACTCTCAACATTCAACCTCTCTATCTTTCTCTCCTGCCATCCCCAGGTCTCCTTCTATTTGGCATCCACAGTGCCTTTCATTAAGGGTTTCAAGTCTGTGACCTGGAATTTTACAGAGGCATCACACGGGAAAGGTGCTCCAGACGGCGTTGGAGGAGCAAAAAAAAAAATCTTGCCGACAGGCTGGTAGCCTATGGAACGGACATACCTGATACTGAAGCCTTGCTGCACAACCTGTCAGAGCAGAGTTCAGTGAAACTCTTCAAGGTGACTGAAGAGGACATTGAAACATCTGGAGAGTTAGTGCCCCCATCACTGAAGACAGTGCAGGGCACTCTGAAAGTACATCAGGTAAGGTATCGCTCAGTAAACAATCAGATTATGATGATTCCCATTATGTTCACTGAATAAATGTGCAACGTCATTCATATTTTTCTGTTGTTGTTTTTTCAGCTTATTGCAACAGAACCAGGGAAGATCAGAGTGAGGGATGTCTCATGCTTCTGTAAGCCTGCATGTGATTGCTATGCTCCAAAAGAAGTCATTCTGAAAGAAGAGACGGAAAATAGGGACTCTATTGGAGTTGGGCAATGGGTGCTCGTTAAGTATGACGGATGCCTGTATCCTGGTATTGTAACACAGGTAGGAATGTGTAGCTGTTAAGTGACGTCAAGGTTTAAAGATTATTACATTGTAATGAGATGGTAATTTCTCTTCACACCATGTCGTGCCACAGCCTCCTGCGGCAGAGTGTGATGCTCTCCTGGCCGAAGCTCTCCCGGCTGGTGTTCCCTACCTGCTTTGGCCGGGAGAGCATCACACTCTGTGGTGAGAGGCTGTGGCATGGCACAGTGCTTCTCTCACCCAGCAGTGGAAATGCGTTATTGTTGTTTTGTAGGGTTGGATGCTTTTTAACGTGGCTTATCCGTTCGCCTGAAGCATCATTGTTCATTGCTTGAGCTATTGTAGGCCTGCTCACTTCGCACTGAGTGTGATTTCTTTTTCATCTTCTCTAGATCGTAGGTGATGAATATGAAGTAGACACCATGGAGTCCGCAGGTGGGAATTGGTTCTACACCCCCTCTACTAGGAATCCAGGGGACAAAGTGTGGTACTTAAAAGAAAACATCCTGGACCTGATCCCTGAGCCTATGCCAACTACATCGTCGGCCAGGCACTTCAGTGTTGCTGAAGAGATTTGGGTAAAACATAAATGAGGGAGGGTTGAAAGGGGGAGGAGGATTGGAAAGTTATTGATTGTTTGATTATTGTATTTGATTATTGTATTGTATTGATTCTTGTTATATTGTATTGATGTTGGTTCTGTTATACATCTTCTAAATAGAAGATGCTCTTAATGAATTGAAAATGAAATTGAAAATGTTATTGTATACATTGCATCGATTGTGGTTACATTAAACCTTCTGTTATGAATTGCTCTTGATTCATTGTTTTTTGTAAAGTCAAGCTTAATTTCTCATTACCCAAGACAATCTAATCATTCAGTAGTTCTAATATAGCCTTACATGATAAATAGTGAAAAAGATTGGACCGTAGCCTAATTTGTGAATACTAAAAACATGGCTTCTGTGTACAAATACCATGTGAGGTCATTACCGTCACAAAATTTTTCATTACCGTAACAGCTTTTCATTACCGTCACATTTTCTGTATATGGAAATATTTGGATGGGCATGAGTGATAACTTCAAATTTTATTTTTGTACAGGAGCGATTTGTCAAGTTTTTTCAGATTACTGAATTGACATTTTTTTATTTATTTGTGAAATTTACTCTACAGGAAAGATTTGGTGTAAAACGTAATTTTGTTATGGTAATGAACATAATAACTAAAATTATTGTATCAATAAAAAAATCATGTTTACACTATGTGGCTATTCTGAACTATTAATAGAACATGCATGAAAAAAAACAAAAGGTCTACCTTTCATACATATTCAGTAATCATCAATTGAAAATGTGTGACGGTAATGAACTTATTATCAATGACTCAATAAAACATTCCAAAAATGTAATAAAAAACATGTATTGATCATTCATTTTAATTGAGACAGTTAATTGAGATCCTGCTTGTTACTAATGAGAGAAAAAAATTGCAAAATTGACCTAAAATTGTTTTTGCAAAAGTTAGGACAGTTTCGTGAGAATCACCCAGCTGGGATAGGCTCCAGTCCCCAAATACAGCATGTTGATGTATCAACATTAATACTCCATTAATATAATATATGATACAATATGAACTGGAGCAGGTACTTTAAAATTTGAGAAATTTTGTAGAACAGTGTTGTATTGACAGCTAACAGACCATTGGTGAAATGTGTTTTGGTAATAATAATAATAGCTGGTTAATGAGTGCTTTACTTTATGTATTTGTGTACTTACTTGATGCCGATAACTGATGGATCAGCTAGCTCAAAAGTTTTGTCTTCACTTTCTCAGGTGAAATGAGCAGCGTGTCTTCTGTTAAACACTTCAGTTGTGTTCCGTTCTGTTCTAATCTGCTTTGATCTGAATTCTAATCTGCTTTGATCTGTATTCTAATCTGCTTTGATCTGTATTCTAATCTGCTTTGATCTGTATTCTAATCTGCTTTGATCTGTACTGTACCTTCTATTATAATTTGCATTTTCAGTTACCCGGGCAACCGCAAAGTAACTAAGTATTGTCAAAAATCAGTAAGTGCATTATTACACATTAATGTATCTTAATGCATAATGCATGTATACACACACACACACACACACACACATCAGTCTAGTGTCCAGTGATCAGTCCAGTTAACAACAGACAGAGAGTCTAAGCAGGTCAGTTTTTACCCAGACATGCAGTGTAAATTTTAACTCTACAGCGTGTTAAACTGTAGAAAAAGCTTGAATCTCTGCTTGCAGAGGGAATTTTCCAGAGTGGCGCCACAGACAGGTAAATAACCTTAACATTCACATGTTGGCAACATCTTTAACAAGTTTTTTTTTCAACTGAACATGGTTTTTATTGTTTGATTGTTGTCGGTTGAGGAGATGTTGGCAACATGTACCCTTCTGTTTGATGATATTATCGAGTCACAGTTGCTAACAGTTCTCATTGAGATAAGATGACCTATATTAGCTAAGGATTATTTCTGAAGGCTGCTGACTGAGATAAGAATACATAGCTGGTGTCAAATAAATGCAAAGTTAAAATTGTGTAGCATAAATAGTGTAGAGCAGATTAGTCAATCATTAATTAATATCAAATTATGTATTTATGAACAATATCTTTAAGTTATTGATCATAAACCAAAAATTGTCTTTAATAGTAGAAATTATCAGGGCGCCACCCAGTTTTGCTAAAACAGGGAAAACTTGTGAATTTGACATTAATTAATAGAGTCTCTTAATCTCAGGGTGCTACAGAGTTCTTGACCTAGTGTACAGTGATTCAATTACTTTATATACACACACAAATCAAATAACCAAGTTCTTTATAAATGACATGTTTATTTGACAAACTAAAACCAGACTACTACTGTCACAGAAAATAACTAATAATAAATGATTAGTTTGACAAACTAAATGACCAGGCTACTAACTGAAATAATAAAATAGAAAATAAAAGCTAGGATAAAGGAAGATTGATGGAAGATACATGGCATTGACTCACTGTGACAAAAATGGAATGAATGATTAAACAAAGGCAAAGTTCAAAGGATGAATATCTGATTAATTAATTCAATGTGACCAGTTAAATTCAGTGTTGGTTATCTAGACCAAATTAAGTATTAGGCTGTTACGAAAATTTGGTTTAGGTTTGGTGGCGTTCAGCAGTTGAGAGTTTGAGAGGCATCAGAGAAGATTGTGAGTAATTTACTATTCAGAATTGGTTTAGCGTTTTACTGATATCTTACTAAATATTATTAAGTTTGCTGGATTAAGCCCTAAATTCAGGCCATTTAATTTAGCGTCTAATCATCAAACTCTTTAATATCTGTAAGATGTATATGCAGTATATCACCATTCCTGGATGGATGGGAGTGAGGAGTGGCTGCAGGTTCTGTCTGGATCTGCTGGATCTCTGCTGGACTCACTTCATCACCAGTGACTCTTTTGGACATCTCTGGGCAGCTCTGAACATCTCTGGTTGACATGGCTTCATCTCAGTCTCTCTCTGTCTGTCTCAGTCTCTCTCTGTAAAGGAGCAGAGAGAGGAGACAAGATGGTCTTGAAGCAGGATGTAGAGTTGGAAGGTTCTGGATAGGCTGTTCTTCATGCCATGAGGCAAACCACTCTAGGCCTTTGCATGTCAGTGCTGCTTGTGACATGAAATGGCCTCTTATATACCCTGGAATCAATTTAGCTTAAGAATGTCAAATAGGACATAAAGTATTATGTGACCAGCTGCATTTTTTTTTGTGTTCATTGTATAGTTTAGTGGTACCAGAATTAGAATGAACAAGAAATTGAAGAAAACAAGGGTGGTCTAATAATTTTTTCCATGACTGTATATTTAACAGTGTCTGCTTCAGGATAGCGCCCATCAACTGTGTTAGCTGTAAGCCCCCTGTGCCCCCCACTACTCTCTTTTAAAAGGCTCGGGTCTCCTAGACGGGAACTACTGCTGCTAAAAAAACAGTCTTTCCCCTCTAGAGGGAGTTAAACCCCAGCCACCAGCATAAAAAACCAGTGATCCAAACCACTAGCCCAAAGATGGGACTGATGTGTTAGTCCTCTGTCCACCACCATCACTGCAGAGCAGGTTAACAGGGGCTGAGGAGACCTTGTCCTTACAAGGCAGCCAGATTTGGAAACAGGATGGGGCTCCATCTCCCCCAAAAACTTTTTTTGGTGACGATGTTGAAGTCTATCATTAGTAAAAATAACGAGCGGGCCCTAAAAGTGAGTGTTTAGTGTATCGAGCCCACCAAGAGGTGATGGGTTTTTGTGTTTAATTAACCAGCAAAGTAATCTGAATCATTAACCTGGTTTTGGGGATCGGGAGGTAAAGACAGTAACATTCAGTAAATTATGACGTGTTCACACTACATGACTGTCTTTGGGGTCGCTGACTCCCCGGGGTTTTCACACTACCCCACCATTTCTTCCCAAAGTTTTGTGGTTTTCATAATACATGACTTTTATTCAGCAGGTGTTTTCAGACTGCTGCACTGTTGCCAGTCGGGACGCCTCATTAATTCCTGGTTAATAAATGAGCCCCCTTGTTTTCTAGTGTTTCAGTGATCACTGAAGCATTCTGTGACAGGAGTTTCCCACAAATTTTATTAAAGAACCCCATTTATTAAACTTGTGGGATGAGGAAAGTCTGTGGAGTTTTTTTTCTATTTAAAAGGGAAAAAAAGGAGTGACATATTAATGAATATATGGACATATTGCCTTCCAAACACTAGAAATGAAGCCTCCCTGCTGTCTTTGAAGATGGATTTCACCTGTTTCAGCTGAAATGAGGGAAACTGTTTTTTCCCGCTTCAAAAAGGGGAGGAAAACTTAAAGCAGAGAAAGGGGGGAAACCCTTTTAGCCTGTTTACAGAGAGAGGTAATTTTAACCTCGGTCAGTTACCAGTAACAGACTCTAGGAAACAAACCCTTTGGTCGGGACCGGGTTTTTTCCCGGGTAAACCCTTTTGTGTTTCTTCCCCGCCCTTTCACTAAAAAACTATTTGTTTTCCCCATTCATTCATTCATTCATTCATTCAGTCAGGTAGCAGGCGAGTTCTTTGCCTGTAAAAATGACAGGGAGATTGTTATCAGACCGAGATATACATTTTTCAACATGGTAGCCTTTTGAAAGTTTGTGCATTAAAATGAAAGGGAAAGAACTGAATAAAGGCTGTATCAACAAAAAAATCAGTGCACGCTTGTCAAGGACTGGGGTTTCAAGACAATAACTGGGGACAGAGAGGGTATATGGTGCAAATGGCTAATAAAAAAAAAAAAAAAAAAACATGGCTAATTTGCAAAAGGGCACAAGATTGTCTAGCTCTGCTTGGCAAAATATTTAACAGGGAATATTAAATTCTGAATTTTGGGGACATTGTGAGCTTAAAAAACTTTTTAGTGGCCAAAGTCAAAGATCTGTGAAAATGCTTCCATTAAAAACATTTTTCCCCTGTAATATTATTGTAATTGAAAGGACTACATTTAATTTACGCACTGACCGGGGCAGCAATGTTCTCCACCCCGGGGCCAAAGTTTAAAGTTTTTTTTAAAAGCTTACCAGTTAGCATTTATTTTTTTTAAAAAAACCTTCTTAATAAAACCCCTACGGTTAACATTTAATAGCCACGGGAGAAACAACATAGATCACCCAAACAAATGTGTGGGGTCTCTCTATCATACCCCAAACCCGTACATTAAAAATACATCCAACGACTTACTAAATAAGGTGGTTTTTCCAATAACACCTAACAGAATACTATAGTGGCATAGTGGAAATACAAACTGAGCAAACCCTTTAACTAAAAATGTAAGAACGGAGCCCAATGCTAGTGTTTACCAACCGTTTAGTTTGGGAGCAACCCCCATAGCTGTAACCCAGAACACTGTATTTATTCAACTGGCCTGATGGTTTTTTACATTACTGCCTCAGTTCTGTTCTCAAACCAAACATGTTTCGTTACATATGAAATACAGTCATTTAAAAATGGTGTTGTGCTTCACAAACCTGTAAAACAGTATGAAGGAACAGAGACGGAGACGGAGGGATTTTCCCTTCAGCTTCCTGAATACAATGGGGAGAAAGAGCGCCGGGCCTCCGGGTTTTCCCCGCGCCCTGAAGCTATGCCACTGTTTCATACTCCCCCCTTACTGTTATGGAAACACATAGCAATTTCCCACTTTCCCCAAATAATACCTGTGACGGTTTCTAAATAGAAAACCACAGCTAAAAAAATTAAATCAATAAGAAAAAATAAAAAAAAAGAAAATCAATACCCCACATGTGCCCTTTTTAGGGGGGTTCAAATAAACCCCATTATGTTATTGTGACGGGTTAAAAAAAAGGTTTTCCCCCAAGTCTTTGAAAAAGGGACTAACGGTTTCCCTAGCAGCCAAGATAAAAACTAAAGTGTTTTTGGAGAATGTGGGCATCAATCCCACTACCTCTCGGATGCTAAAACAACTTCACCATTTGAGCTAATTTGGGCCGATAGAGTGGTGCCATGTAGCTCCACCCCAGATCATCTCATCCCATACTTTTGGGGCTCTTTTAAGGTCTCCTGATCAGACGTCTACTGCAACCCTCAGATACAGTAGACGAGGTGGCCAGATCAATTTTGCTCTGAAGTTCAAATCACATCCCTTGTTTCAGAAAAAAAAACTTTAAATTTTTCCTGCCAAGCTGCCGTGTTTGGGGGTGATGAGCTGCCAAACATTGTGCTCCACACAAGCTTACATGGTTGACTCCATGCACTGGGGAATCTGTTGTCCTGCTGGACTGCTAATTCAAGGTTTAAGAGTTTTTTATTGTCTTTTTGCACGGAAAAACAACATTTTGGGGAGTCTCTCAGCTTAAAGGCCCCACATGACTAAAGAAATAAAAATAAAGATATTGAAAGAGATGAATAGAAAAAAATTAAAAACCCAAAATTCCTGGATTTCTGTGCAATCTTTCACATTCTTGGGGGATGTCACTGAAGACCCCATACCAACCATATGCTAATATAACAGAACACATTATATTATGTCATTCTTTCACGCCAATGAATTTTCCACTTTATAAAGATACGTTATATGATGTCATTTCTTTTTTGTGAGGGAGAGAAGGAAGGAGGTTCTGCTCCTGAATATCTGGGGTGTGGAGGCAAAGGTCAGAGGTTCAATCCCCCCCTGTGGCAAGGATGGAGAAAAATGTCAGGTAAGATAAAGTAAAGGTAAACAGTGACATGAAGGGGGAGAACAAGATATGTCTTCATAAAATAGTGGTGTAAAAGTGATTTAATTGGGTAAACAGCCCAAGGGGTGAGGTGGCGACTTGTCCAGGGGGTACCCTTTTTGCCCTAAGACAGCTGGGAAAGGCTCCAGCCCCGCCAAACCTATGAGGAAAGCGGTAGATAGTGGATGGACAAAACTGCATAAACATCAGTGATGTGTTTTTAGAAAGTCCATAATAAGCAAAAAAAAAATAAAAAATTAATTGGGCTTGCTTGAGGTTTGTTTAAGACTCATCTCATCCAAGAGGCTTCTTCAGTTCTAACTAACTGGCAGAAAGTCCAGATACTTTACTCCTTTGGAGCAGAAAAAAAACCAAAAAGACCGAAACCACCAAAACAATAGATCTCAAATGTGGGGAAATTTTGCCCACCTTGGGTTTGATGAGAAAATTTTCTCGGGGTGGGGGCATTTGGTTTAAAGAAAGGCCATGGAACGCAATTTTCCCTTCCACTAGCCTGAATCTTTAAAAACCCAAAAGCACCATCTAAGGGGTCTAAAAAAATCACAAGAAGCTTCATTTGCTCATCACTACCGTTAAGATGATCTGCACTCAGGGTGAAATGAATGCTGCGGGTGAGAAGTGAAACGTCTTCAAAATAACCCCCAAGCAAGTCCAGTAGACGCCAGTAGACGCTAAAAAAGGGTGTTTTTCATTGGTGAAATATCACTGTTTGGGGGTGCAGTGACCAGGTCGAGGGGGAACCAGGAAAAATTTCCTCGGGCCCCCCGCCGAAAGGGGCCCCCGATAACAACTGGTTATGTGTTCAACAGCAAACAATTTTGGGGCATGGCAGCACCCCCCTAAATTCTATGACTGAAAAGTTCAATGACACTGTTATCGAAATCCCTCGAGGGGGGGCCCCCCCTTTTTAGTTTGACAGCAGGGCTGATTTTCGAAGCCAACCCCCCCAAAAAGCAGTTGTAGACATTTTGCACATGACTGTTTTTTCGTGGTCAGGGGAAAGGGAATTTTTTTGTGCGGGGCACTTTTCTTTTGTGTTGATAGTTCAAATGAAACATTGCTGTCAGTTACATACTTTTTTTTATGTTCTTATTTATTCGAATCTTTTTTTAAAAAAGTTAAGTTATTTTTATGTGTGTACACTGTAAACATTTTGTATTGAGTTAATGTTATTTGCATATTTTTTATTATATTAGTCTTATTTTTTTTCTTCAATTTAACTATATATACAAGCCAAACGCCTAACTATAAAGTTTGTTTTTTATTTTTGAAACTTCATTAGTGTAGATATCTGTGGCAGAGTGTAGCTTGTTTAAGTGTAGTGTGTAAACTTTGTTTGGGGAAAGGATTATAATGGCAAAAGATATGATTGTTAAAATTTGTGGGAATTCACAAAAATTTTCAGTGGAAGGGGGTTAAAAAGGGTTTTCAGAGTGGTTGCATGCATTTGTTTATTTCGACCCGTACACCCCTTTTTCTGCTTGGTAAAGCTGTTTGCTGCAGTCAATAACAAGTTGGGCTTTTGCATGAATGTTTTTTTCCAATTTTTTCCCTAAATGTTGGGGTTTGCTTTCAGTTTCAGTAATTTTTTTTGAGATCCTGTGGGTGTGGGGAAAGGTTTTTGCTGTGTGTGTGGTGTTTGCAAGCGAAAACAGAGTCACTTACTGTAACGTCAAGCCAAGTTTTACGGGGTTTTTCACCTTCAACAGTTTCACCCCTTTTTTGGGAAAATTTCCCGGGGGAAAAAAATGTCATTTTCTGAAAGTGGTAGGAGAAAGGGGGGTACACACATAAGATTAGGCAGTTTATATTACAATGTGTGATATAAAACAAATGAAATTTAAAGTGAACATGTGATAAACTATATTGGAACTGTGCACAAACACAATGTTAACAGGAATACACAGGCAAATCTGCACAGTACTCTTAAAAGTAAAATATCAAAACAGAATATCAGATTTATAGAACTGTTTTATTGATATACTTTTTTAGCCTGTTGTTATCAAATACCATGCAGTCTTTGAACAAGGTAATAAGTGAAATGTTTCTGTCTTCACAGAAGTGAACAGGTTATTTCATCAATTTTTTTATTTTAACAGAAACAATTATTGATCAGGTAGTTCAGAAGGAATGATTTTATGATGAATTGTGTGTATGTACAAACTAACCTTCTCTCATGAAGGCATCAAATGTTAGGTCAGAAAGCCAAAAAAAAATAGCAATATACAGTAAACAAAGAGTTACCTATAAATTTGATTCAGTAGCAATTGTATCATATAAAATAGCTGAACTAATTATATATTATTTAACTGTTACAATATAAGACAGAAAAGAAACAGGTTAGCTGCTAGTGCTGCAAAGATCCTTTTATGAACCATTGCTGGTGCTAGCTTCTGGTAGTTATACAGTAAAGCGACAATCATCATTTTGTACAATAACCTTGGCCTACTTACCAGCTATTGGTCTTCTGATTGCAATTTGTGATTACTATGAAAATAAGAGCATAGTTAATATAGCTGAATCATGATTAACAAATGATTCATAAACATTATATTGTTGAAAAGCCCAATTTATCTGCTTTCAGAATCAACTGAATGCCTTCAATAGCACACACTGATCAGGAGTTACGGTCATCAGAAGAGAGGCTGTGAAATCCTGTCTGCACTGACAGGTCTGGTGGTAATTAAGAGGATGAGGACATGATTAACAAATGCTTCATGCTATCAGTTAAGACATACTGTATCTATACAGCTACATGTAGACCATATCTTTTTTCATGTTTAGCCTTCATGTCAACTTAGCTGTATAAACACAGATACAATAATTATGTACATATATAATAGGAGGGTCAATTTCCCCTATTTAGATGTTACAGTCAAGGTAAAGACCTAGCAAGTAGGCTAATTAGCGATTAGCTTTACTCGGGATTATCATAATAATAAACATGAATTTGGTTGTAAAATGTTGCTATAAGACAGGCAGTACATTACCATAAGACGACGATGTTGCACTAATCATTTCTGACCATTTATGACAAATATTCTATCACTTCACAGGCATAAACAGAAGGTAGAATACAGATAATGCTAGCTTGTAAATAATGACAAGTTAACGTTACCTACCGTCTCCACGGGCACAATTCCCTTCATGCAGAGACAATTTTTTCTTTGCATTTATTTGACATGTTAGGTTTTGTGTATGCATTTTGTTAGATTGTAGCTATATATTTATTAGTCTAAGTTTAAAAATCATATAACCAGAGGCATTTGTAACCAATAGATTTGTCTCATTGCTGATATGTATCTCCAGGAGACAATAGGAAGAGTTCACACAAGGGAAAAAGAGGGTTCTGTTTTTCCTAACATGATAGATAGGCCCTGTTGAGATGTGAAAGGTCATGCTTGTGCTATTTTATGATTTAAGCATAGAAATGTTTACTTGTTATGGTTTGTTATTATTAGATATTTTACTAGTTATGGTTTGTTTAATTATATGCACACAATGATGTATTCAGTCATATACAGTTTTACTATTGTGAGGGTTTTCCATTTTATTCTGATAAATATGTTGAAATGTTTTATTCTGCATAATGAATAATGTAAAAGTAGTTTCATGGTTTTCAGACAGAGAACAGAGATTCACAGAGTACAGGGAAAGTGTCCTTATTTTTTGGCTGAGATATCTCCGTGGGCAACAATAACACTTTGAGGTCAGTGTGCCGCCTAGGACCTTTGCACCAAATATCAACCAATGAAGAGAAGAACTGATGACATCCAACACCCAAGACCTGAAGACAACACCCAGTTAAATTCACTGTGCTCCTGAGAGCGACCCATTCTTTCACAAATGTTTGTAATAGCAGTCTGCATGCTGCATGCAGGTGCTTGATTTTATACACCTGTGGCCATGGAAGTGACTGGAACACCTGATTCTGATTATTTGGGTGGGTGAGTGAATACTTTTGGCAATATAGTGTATCTTTTCTCAGTTTTGTCGCATTGTTATAGGATGACATCATTTCCTCCATCCTCTCCTGGTACTCAAACAGTAGATTGAGTGCATGGTGAACCTGGGGTCTGAGGAGATGGAGCAGGAGCCCTTGATGATGTGTGAAGTCACTGCAACTGGTCTGTGGTCAGTCAGAACCTCTGGGATGAGGCAGGATGTTTGCAACTTTTTAGTCTCAATGTGCAGAAAAATTGCAGACTTTGTGGAAACTGTCTTTTTGACCCATGATGGTGGTATAGTGGTGAGCATAGCTGCCTTCCAAGCAGTTGACCTGAGTTTGATTCCCAGCAATCACAGTCCTTTTCCTCCAGTGATAGTATAGTGTTGCTTTTTATATTGTGTGAAAGAAGCAGGAGCGCACGTATGGCCTACATTTCAACAGTGATTGGTAGTATGGTGGTTTGATATTACAAATATTATCATTCTCATATTATCATGAGCAGACTTTCCACCGACTGCTACATGGTACACCACACCTGCATGATGAGCTCATGGGGGATGTAGGTCCTGGGTTCAATCCCTGGCATCTCCAACACTTCTTATGTTCACATTAAAGGAGAGGCTCTGTTGTCACTCACTGTACCATTTGAACAACACAGCTGCTTCCTTCTGCAGTCATGGAGAAGAACTAGAATACACTTCTGAATGGGTAGTTTTATTTTGAAAAACTCCCAGACGGCTCAGTGGAGCCATCAAACATAATATGAACCTTATGAAAAACTGAATTAAAATATCACTTTAGTACTTCCAGTTTGAGTTAGCATTTATGAGCTAAACATGCTACAAGCTAAGCATGTTCGTGCAGCTAATCAGATGGATGTAACTGCTAACAGACTAAATCTATTATTTAGCAGTGATCAAGTCTCCACAGACCTGAGGATGAAACTAAATGAAGAAGTTAACTACAGGGCTTGTTAAATGGTGTCAGCTGACTGCAGACCAGTCAACATCATGAACACTCTGGTCTAAGAGACAAACTCTGGTTGGCTTGTTGTCAACTGACATCATTGATCATTCAACCAACGTTAATATGATCTGTAAAACTGCTGGTGTATTATTAGTTAATCTGTCAAAATTCTGTGATTTTAAAAATAATCATTTGGTGGCACTATTTTATATGAATATGCAGTAGGTGTTTATTTTGTGTGTTTCTTACATTAAGTAATTGTAGCATTAACCACACAGCTTTAGAGTTTAATAAATTATCATTATTAACAATTAACTGATAAAACTACAAGTTATTGTCAGCGGTTATTTTATTACAATATTTTTAAGTATGAGCAATCTTTGTACATTGTAAAATTTACAGCATTATGTGGATTTACAATATTATTAAACACACACTTTATTGATTCAGAAGAAATATCAGAAGACTCAATGATTCTGACGTGATTTGAACACACAACCGTCTGATTTGGAGTCAGACGTGCTACCATTGCGCCACAGGGTCCTGTTCATTCAGTGCCACCTAGGAACTATGTCAAAAAATCTTTGACAGATGGAGGTGACATTACTGTCACATGGTACAAATTGTTTCCTCCGTCAAGAAGGTAATGTGATCACCAGGGTTTGTTTATTTTGTGATACAAATTTAAACAGCTGTGGTAGTAGAATGTGTCAGAAGCTGTTATGGCTGAACTCATGATGATGTTGCTAGAAGTTATCTTGTTTAGTCTTCACAGAGAACAGTGTGTGTGCAGTATGCCTTTTCCTCACGTCAGGCTGATAAACATGTGACTCTGCCTACATCAAGAGCATACAGCATGTCCGTTTCTCACTATGATGGTATTGCCTGTTGCAAGAACTCATGTACACATGTATGCTATCAAGTGCAGAAATACTGCTTTTCCTGACATTCTGTATGGGCATTCACTCACAATGCTTTGAGCTACAGTATGTGTTTGAAATCTCATCTCTGTTCTGCTGACAGATAATAAAAGAGCAACTCTTCTGGGCAACTGAATCAGTGAAGGTTATTCACTGGACTCTTGTGTAGTTAAAGAACCCTGTGGAAATTAAAACATCCTGACAAATTTCCACAACAATTTGGTGTCAGAAGTGGATTGTTCGAGAGTCCGTCCCGACCACCAGGCCGTTAGGTCACAAATCAAATTCAGGGATGAGGACCCGACGTCCTGGGGCCTGTGGCTGACTTCGCAACGATCTGACAAGGACAACACCCAGTGAGATGTTGAATTTCCATTTATGATCATCCTTCCTGATTCTGAGGGCCAGTATTGTTGTCTCTAAGTAAGAGGTAAATTGTGGGATTCATTTTTAATTATAATCATCTCTGTTTGAGATTACTGTAAAAATATACATATACCGGTAAAAATAAGTACAGTATGAGTTCAGCTGAAAGGGCTAGAACAAGACCACATAGGTAAAATACTGAGTCAGGGACTCCTAAGACAGTCAGGGACTGTAAAAATAACAAGTCTGAGACTTTGGGGACGGTCGAGGGACTGTCCTAGGTCTGGGATTTCGAAGACAGGGACTGTAAAAATACAAAGTCTGGGATTTGAAGACAGTCAGTGGATGTAGCGTCCAAATAAGACCAGCTTCAAGACATGTGAATTTTGTGCATAAACTGGTAAAGTGTGAGTTTGAGCCTGGGGCCAAAAAAAAATCACTGCTATCTGTCACTTACATACCGATTCAGGGAAGCTATAGCATTGAGATAAGAGCTCTTAAAAATTAAAAAAAAAAAAAAAAAAAAAAAGTACCAGTACCAGCTGGTACTTCAAAGACACTCGGAGGCCATGAAGAGAAAATATGTGGAAGTGTAAGTATCTTCAATGCTGAGTGATCATTTAGCAGAAATCAGTTGTTACATTAAAGGAACTTAAGAAGGGTAAAGTAAAGCTGCTTTGAGTACAAAATGAATCAAACGTGTTTTCTTGAAAGGTTAAAGGAGTCCGGAGTATCCAACGTTACCCTCATCTACCCAGACATCACAGGCACCTGAAAAGCTGAAAAGGTAAGAACAAACCTGTTCAATAGAATTGTGCATATTGATTATAACTAAAACTTGATGTCTGGTGTAGAGACAGGTGATGTTTAGTCTAAAGTGAGTCAATAAATATTATATTAATGGTAAAAGAGAAATAACACAAATAAGAGGATGAGAGAAATAAGAAATGGAGGTTGAAGTCCTCGCCTAAGAGTTTGTAGAGGCAAATATTCTATTATCTGTATTTGCTAATCTGTATTTATCTGTATTTGTTCTTTAACTACATACTGATAAAGAGTATTCAATTTTGTTGGTCCAAGCTTTGTCTTTTTCTGTCTGCAGATCAGGAGTGAGTCTCACATGCACATCAGTACATTGGAGGCAACTCAAAACAGGAACAACAAATCATTCAATTTATACACAGCAGATATGTCGGTCCATGTTCGTGTGCTACTTTCTGTGGTTTTAACTGTCATGGTGTCATCAGATTAAAAATGAAACATGAGCAGGCATTTACTAGTACAAACCGGTTCAAGCCAGACGTGGGAGTGGGCTATGTCAGCTAGTACAAAGGTTACATTGAGGGCACTTACAATACAATTTTCCATTACACCATCACCTACTCTCTTCTCAAAGTTGTTTACACACACTTCTGCACTTATTGCAAGGTTTCTCATCACTTTAATTTTCATGTCTCTTGTGGGATTCGAGCCAGAAACTTTCCAATGTAACACAGCACTTTGGACATTCACGTGAATAAATCTACCATATAAGTAGCCATGTGTGCATTCTGTAGATTATGTTATGTAGACCTAAAACTCTAAGTGATTTTTTTACTGGACACATCTGTTTGCTCTGCTCAAACACATAACCAGGCTCCATTAAGGACTTGAAAAACACAGATATCCGATAAATTACTACTAATCTGACGGACAATGAAACTTGGCACAATTATTTAACATCTTCAGGCTTTACCTGAGAAATTGGCATAATTTTTACGGCAAATAAACAAATAATACTATTGGTCTTCTGGTTCTGTCAGTAGCCTACCACCAATCCACAGTGCTAGTATGTACAGCAAGCTATTAGTCAGAAGTCCTTTGAAAAGCGGCATATCGAACATGAAAGTTGAAATACAAGTTGAATATCATGCTGACAGGACAGAAAATGAAATCTTTACTGTTTTGTCACATGGTTTAACATTCGGCTTATATGTAGTGTTGCATTCTGAGTATTAATGAAGTTTGAAGACCTTTTTCCTGTATTTTCTGTTACTGCAGTGGAAAAGATGCCACTCTAAAGAGATAACCGCGCCCCATCCAAGCATGTGATTTGCTCCTTTGCCCCTTCAAACGTCACCTGTTAGCAAGGCAAACCATTGGCTCTTTGCCCCTTTGTTAGGAGTTGTTAAGACTTTGTTAGAAATTGTTAGGAGATGTGAGGACTTGTTAGGTCTTAATTGTGCAGTCCATTCAGTGGAGGGAGCGGCTATCTCATCCACTGTGTGTAGTGGACAGTAGACATCCACTCAAAGACACCTTTGAGTTGTGTGTTTTGGCCTTTTCCACCAAATGGAACCTGGTGCTAGGTTGGTGATGGTGCTAGTGCTGCTGCTTAGTTGGTTCAACTTGCATCTCCTTCTTAGCACCGGTCACTTTTCCATTGGTAAAGAGCCCAGTCAGAGCCACGTATCTCACAGCATTTCCGTTTTCAAGGGCAAAGCTTGTGCGGTTTGAAACCAAAACAAAAAGATGGAGGTGGTCATCATCTTGATGCTGGTCTCCTGTCCGTGACGCTCTATACCGAATTAGGGGCCCTAAGCAAAATTTTATTTGGAATCATCATCTAGAAACTGTGCACCTTTTGCTTCAGTATTTGTAATTAATGATTTTTTTATGGATATGGCATTGTCATTTTTTGAACAACACTATCATCTACTGCACTTCAATGCTGTCTTTAGTAAGGAATGCTGCTTGTTTGAACCAAAAGAGATCTAGAAAATTGCAGAATAGCATTAAGTTGTTCAACAGTGTTATAACTGACTCTTTCAGAATGGCTGAGCAGTCTAAGGTGCAATGCTCAAGCACTGAACCCCTTCCTGGCTAGTGAAGTTTCTGAATTTAGATGTGTTTTCAAATCCACTTCTGACACATATCTTTTCCCAACTTCATTGTATTGATATAAGATAGCATCATTTCACCCCATCCTCTCCTGGTATTCAAACTGTAGATTGTGGTGTGTGGTGAACCTGGGGTCTGACGAGCTGGAGCAGAAGCCCTTGATGATGTGTGATGTGTTTTTAGTCTCATTGCAGACTTTGTGGAAACTGTCTTTTGACCCATGATGGTGGTATAGTGGTGAGCATAGCTGCCTTCCAAGCACTTGATCTGAGTTTGATTGCCAGCAATCACAGTCCTTTTCTTCCAGTGATAGTATAGTGTTGGTTTATTTTGTCTGAAAGTAAGAGGAGAGTCACATATGCCTACTTTTCCAACAGTGATTGGCAGTCTGATGATTGGTTGAGGCATGATGGGGATGTAGCTCAGTGGTAGAGCGATGCTTTTGCATGTATGAGGTCCTGGTTCACTCCCCAGCATCTCCAATGCTTCATATTCACATTAAAGGAGAGGCTCTGTTGTCACTCACTGTGCCATTTGAACAACACAGCTGCTTCCTTCTGCAGTTCATGGAGAAGAACTAGAATACACTTCTGAATGGGTAGTTTTATTTTGAAAAACTCCCAGACAGCTCAGTGGCCACGTCAAACAGAACATGAACCTTATGAAAAACTGAATTAAAATATCACTGAAGTACTTCAGTTTGAGTTAGCATCTATGAGCTAAGCATGCTACAAGCTAAGCATGTTTGTGCAGCTAATCAGATGGATGCTAACGGCTAACAGGCTAAAGCTACTATTTAGCAGTGATCAAGTCTCCACAGACCTGAGGATGAAACTAAATGAAGAAGTTAACTACAGGGCTTGTTAAATGGTGTCACTGACTGCAGATCAGTCAACATCATGAACACTCTGGTCTAAGAGACAAACTCTGGTTGGCTTGTTGTCAAATGACATCATTGATCATTCAACCAATGAATGTTAATATGATCTGTAAAACTGCTGGTGTGTTATTGCTGGTGTATTAGAGAATTCTGAGATTTTAAAAAAGCAATCACTTGGCAGTACTATTGTACATGAATATAGGTGTTTTCTTTTGTGTTTCTTTACATAAGTAATTGTAGCATTAACACACACCTTTAGATATTAATAAATTAATTATTAACAATTAACTGATGTAACTATTAGTTGTCATTAGCTGTTATTTTTTTTATAATATTTTAAAAAAGAGTAATATTTTGATTATAAAATTTACAGCACAATGTGTATTTACAATATTATTAAATAGATGCTTTATTGGATAAAGTGAATAAAACTCACAGAGTGTGGTTCCATGGTGTAATGGTTAGCACTCTGGACTCTGAATCCAGTGGTCTGAGTTCAAATCTCAGTGGAACCTGTTTTTAAGCATGAGTCCAACTTAACAATGCAACCTTTTCCACGTTCCATGTCAGCTTAAAGTTGGTATTCAGACTGAAACAGTGCTTTGTTGAGGGCACCTTGTTTCAGCTTAGGAAATGAGTTTTCACTGACGTTTGACCTCCGATGGCTGAGTTAGAGTCTATGGGGTTCATTGATCATGGGGCAGTGTACTGAACAGTTACATTAATCAAAATTTCCACCAAACTTTACTTTCCACAAGTCAGGATGGCCAGAGTGGTCCAAGCGCTGCTCAAGCTGGGAACATCGATCATATGAGGGGGGGAAGAAGGGGAAGAAGAAAAGGAAGAAGGAAAGAGAGAGAGGAGGAAAAGAGAGAGAAAAAGGAAAATTATAACTGTTTCCACCCACATCTTTATGATAAATACATTGTTGAGCTGTGAAAATGCACTTAGAAAACGTTCATATTTTTGAGAATTTCAGGGATTCGAACCGACGATCATGGTAAAAGATGCTCATAGCAACTTCGATTCGGAAAGAACGGTGATGTCACAAAATAACGGAAGGTGTACATTATTATATTTGATGTTAGTTTTTCATTCAGAATAATAGGTTGTTGATTTTTCTTTTTTAATATGCAGGATACTAAGATTATGGGTAGTTATTATTTAACTCTTAAGTTAAGAAATGGTTTAATGTCATTATTATGAAAATAATATAATGTAATAATATACTGAGCAAATATAAAGAAGCATACAGTAGCTTTGTATATTATGTCATGCTATGGCTTAAATAATAAAATAATATACAGTATAATAGTATAGCTGTATATTATGCTGCTATGCTTAAATAATAAAATAATATACAGTATAATAGTATAGCTGTATATTATGCTGCATATTTTAAAATGTAAAAATATTATAGTACAATAGTATAGTTGTATATTAGTGCTGTCATATTTTAAAATGTAAAAATATACAGTTATTATGATAGTATAGAAAGTATATTATCTGCATATTTTAAATGTAAAATATATAGTATAATAGTATATTAAGTATATTATGTTGCTATATTTTATAATGTAAAATATACAGATATAATAGTATAGTTAAGTATATTATAGCTGTATATTTTAAAAATGTAAAATATATAGTATAATAGTATAGCTGTATATTATGCTGCATATTTTAAATGTAAAAATATACAGTATAATAGTATAGCTATATTATGCTGCTGGTGTAAATGTTTAACTTTTTTTCCTCCTCTTCAACCTACCTGAAGATCTGGAACACCCATGGCGACATCCTGTCACTTCTTTCCATCAGCATCATCTCTTCAGTCAGACCATCTCCCATGTTCACAATCATTTAAAAAAAAACACTTGTCTTTTTGTGCTATAGTGCCTATACTATGTATGATGTGTTGCCTTTCATGTGTTTAAGACTGTCGACATGTTGGTGTGAATCAGCCGACCTCCCACCAACAAAGAGGGGGAGAATTGAAGCAAGGGCACAGAGACTATGCTGTGAAGAGGAGAGACAGAGAGAGACTGAGATGGAGCCATGTCAACCAGAGATGTTCAGAGACGACCAAAGATGTCCAGAGATGTCCACAAATGTCCACCGACGCCCAAAAGAGCCACTGGTGAATTTCAAGCCGAAGTCGCCTGCAGAGATCCAGCAGATCCAGACAGAACCTGCAGCCACTCCTCACTCCCATCCATCCAGGAACGGTGATATACTGTATATACATCTTACAGATATTAAAGAGTTTGATGATTAGATGCTAAATTAAATGGCCTTAATTTAGGGCTTAATCCAGCAAACTTAATAATATTTAGTAAGATATTAGTAAAATGCTAAACCAACTCTGAATAGTAAATTACTCACAGTCTTCTGATGCCTCTCAAACTCTCAACTGCTGAACGCTACCAAACCTAAACCAAATTTTGGTAACAACCTAATTCTTAATTTGGTCTAGATAACCACCACTGAATTAAACTGATCACATTGAATCAATTCATCATTCATCCTTAAACTTTTGTGTAATCATTCATTCCATTTTGGTCACGATGAGTCAATCCCATGTTTTCCCATGTTTTTCTATTTTATTATTTCTGTTAGTAGCCTGGTCATTTAGTTTGTCAAACTAATCATTTATTATTAGATATTTTCTTGACAGTAGTAGTCTGGTTATAGTTTGTCAAATAAACATCTCATTTATAAAGAACTTGGTATTTGATTTGTGTGTGTATATAAAGTAATTGAATCACTGACACTAGGTCAAGAACTCTGTAGCACCCTGAGATTAAGAGACTCTATTAATTAATGTCAAATTCACAATTTTTCCCCTGTTTAGCAAAACTGGTGGCGCCCTGATAATTTCTACTATTAAAGGAAATTTAATGGTTTATGATCAATAACTTAAAGATATTGTTCATAAATACATAATTTGATATTAATTAATGATTGACTAATTTTTTTTCCAACTATTAATGCTACAACAGAAAGATTTTCCTAATTTACACCTTTTCCCCGAACAGAGCAAAGCACATAGGGTCTTAACAGTTGATTCTGGTCCTGCACAAGCTGTACATTACTGCTATTCCCACCACAATGACAACACTGTAGGCCTACAGTACATATATGTACATGCATATCCTACCTGGACTTGTGATCTAAAAGGCTGATTGTCCTTTTTGTCATGAAAATAAAGAATGATCATTGAGGGGACATCTGTATTTTGTATCATAACATTATAACGGCCTCTATTAATTTTAGAAGGAGGCTAAAATTACAGGACATGTCTGTTGTTCTGATTATACAGATCAGTAGTGCTGAAATTTACATTTCTCTTCTATAATATATATTCTATAGCATCATTCAGTTGTTCAAGTGTGTCATGTCTGACAGCTGCTCCTGAAAAGGAACCAGTAATGCTGGCTGGTTAAAGTATGTGTGTGAATTTGTTAGATTTGTGTTTGTTGACATTAGAAAGCAGCCTGTAGTAGCGTTACCCCCGGCTACACAGAGGAAACTGACACCATGTTCAGCGGTAGTTCAGGAATCCACGGTAGTAGGACTGATTTATAAGCAAAATGATTGTATGTTTTTACTACAAACATTAGTTTTGATTGAAGTTGAAGAAATATGCTCTCAAAAAAACTATTTTTTTAATTGCAACCTGTTCAGTTTTGATCTCAAAAAAATATTTTTGATTGCCACTTATTCTTTGCTCTTAAATCTCTTGTTGTTTCAAATCTATTTTATTTGATTGAATAATAAAGAAACAAAATTCTTCCATATTAAAATGATCACCTGTATCTTATCCAGAGACAGCAGTGCTATTTTCTGATTGGCTGATGTGTAGCAACTTGTTATTTTCTGATTGGCTGATTTTCACAGATGTTATTTTCTGATTGCAGCGTCCAAGCTCCTGATGAGCTCTGTGATTCCAGAGTGTCTTGCTACACGTCCCACTGCTCATAAGTGGTGTAATGTGTGAGAAATAGCAGGTGTGGCAGGTGAGAGAGTAAAAAGGGTTAAAATGTGTGTCACACTCTGAATGGTGACACTTGAGATCCATGGTTTCAATATGATGATGGAGTTTACATGGTAGCATCCTGTCGTTAGCTAGCAGCTCTTTGCTAATAACACACTGTGGCAGTGGAGCATCATCAGGACCAATACATGAAAAGACAAACTTAAATAATCAGACTCTACTTCCTCTGTTTTCTGCTCTCCCACCTTGTGTCCTCTCTCACTTTCACATGAGACACAAAAAATCAATACATGTTGTACAGGGTTTGATTCCCCCCGGGGAAGCTGGGAAGCTTCTAAATTGTCCGTAGGTGTGAACGTGAATGTGAGTGACTGTCTCTATCTATATTAGTTGCCGTCATGTTTGAAATTTGAGACCATTTTAGGACTGACTCATGTCCTGGTCTGACTGAATACGGTAATAAACTAGAAGAAGAACTACAGGATCATGATGTTCATATATTCAGGTACATACATAGAAAAAATTCAACCTGTGCATTTTACCCATCCTGTAAAGGAGCAGTTAGGCTTCTACAGTAAGGGCCCCCAGGAGCAATTTCAGAGTTAAGTGTCTTCATTCAGTATATATAGTCCACATCTGAGCTGACCTCACCTGGTCACACACCTCCTCACCAAGTGGAAAAGACCCAACAGAGACTTTACTTCTCATAAAGATAAAAAAAGTAAACTATCAGTGGAGAAAAAGGGATGTGACGCCTATAAAGCTCATTTCATTTTCACTCCATTTCATTGTTTCCCAGGATCGCTCAGATTAAGATCCACTTGTTTTCATGGCTGGGTATTGATTCAGATAAACACGGGTGTGTGTGCGTGTGTGGGTGTGTAGTAGTGTGTGGGGGTTTTGTTGGTGTGTGGGGTGTGTTGGGGTGTGTTAGTGTGTTGTGGGTGTGTATGTGGGTGTGTAGGGTGGTGTGTTTTTGGTGGGTGTGTGTGGGTTTTGTTGTGGGTGTGTGTGTGGCGGTGTGTGTGGGTGTGTGTATGCAGTGGCGTGGGTGTGTGTGTGGGTGTGTAGGGTGGGTGTGGTGTGTGGGTGTGGTGTTTTGTGGGTGTTGTTGTGTGGGGTGGGTGTGTGTGTGGGGTGTGTATGCTGTGTGGGGTGTGTGTGTGGGTGTGTATGCGTGGGTGTGGTGTGTGTGGCGGGTGTGGGTGTGTGGGTGTATTTTGTGGTGTGTGTGTGTGTATGTGTGTGTGTGTATACTTTGATTGTAAAGTACTTTGTGTACACTTTTTGTTTTGCAATACTTAGTTACTTAGTTTCCGGGTTAACGAAGGGGTGCAAATAATATAGAAGAGTACAGTACAGATCAAAGCAATTAGAATACAGATCAAAGCAGATTAGAATACAGATCAAAGCAGATTAAAAATTCAGATCAAAGCAGATTGGGAATACAGATCAAAGCAGATTAGAACAGAGAACACAACTGAAGTGTTTAACAGAAGACACGCTGCTCATTTCACCTGAGAAAGTGAAGACAAAACTTTTGAGCTAGCTGATCCATCAGTTATCGGCATCAAGTAAGTACACAAATACATAAAGTAAAGCACTCATTAACCAGCTATTATTTAAAAACACATTTCACCAATGGTCTGTTAGCTGTCAATACAACACTGTTCTACAAATTTCAAATTTTAAAGTACCTGCCCCAGTTCATATTGTATCATATATTATATTATTGGAGTATTAATGCTGATACATCAACATGAAAAATGTGTTTGGGGACTGGGGCCTATCCCAGCTGTCTTAGGGCGGAAGGCAGGGGACACCCTGGGCAAGTCTCCAGTTCATCACAGGACACATAGAGACAGACAACCACTCACACTCACATTCACACCACGGTCAATTTAAATTAGCCAATTAACCTAATCCCCATGCATGTTTTTGGATGGTGGGAGGAAGCCGGAGTACCCCGGGGAGAACCAGTAAGGCCCGGACTGGGAATCGAAACCCCGTACCTTTTGCTGTGAGGGGACAGTGCTAACTGTTTTGGATTTTTTTTAAATTTAGGAGTTCCTAGGGTTGGCTAGTGTCCTTTTTCACAGCAGTAAATCCTTAAACTGTCCCCGCAGAATGCAGGTTGAAGCACAGTGTCTCAAGGAAAACAGATGGCTAGTTTCTCTAAGTTGACTAGGTAACCAAGGTCAGAGGAGTTGCCAGCGTTGGCCCTTTGATAAGGCCAACAAAGACAACAGGCGCCACTGTTAGTTCAGAGCTTGAATGAGCATGCCCTGACTGTACCTACTCAAGAGTAATGTAAGGTAATACTTGTACTTAACTGGGGGTTAGTTTATAAGGCTGAGCACCATGGGGAAAAGGGAGGGAAAATTTGGGGGACTCTGGCGGGTGTACGGTTGTCCACCAAAAGTTCATATTCCTCCTGATATATCAGAATCTTAATAAATGTTACTTCTTCAATCAACTGGGAGGCTCCCGGGTGCATCCATTCTTTCCTCATTGACTATTCAATATTTTCCACGACAAGCTGGCGTCATGAACAGGATTTCAACAGAACAAAGACTGGTAGTGCAATTTTTTTTTGCCTTACCATGTCTGCGTTTGACAAAACAAAGAAATGTATAAAATGTTTAAAGGGCAATAGAGTGATTTTTTTTGATAAAATAATTGGTATAAAGAAGAGCAGAGTGGTCAAGGGGGTGTAGTTTTATGTGGTGTTTTTTTTTCTGTTGTGTTGCATATTGATGTGTTGCCGGGGTGAGCTAGTTCAGGCCGTGCTTGACACAGGCAGACCTACGAAGCTTGAACCAGAGGGAAGCGTTCGGGTAGGGGGCCCGGAGGCCATTTTCAGTCAAGCCAAAACGGGGTCGGCTGCTCAGGGCCCTGTGTGGACCCCCTATGGATGTTGTCCTTGGTCTAAGACTGCTATGAGTTAGAAGCAGTGCTGACAGAGTGCTGTCAGCGGTGTGTATTAAGACTTCAGGGCTTACATGGGAGTACTGGCAGAGTTGCTGCCAGTGTGATTTCTGACCACTGCTGCTGGAAATTTTAATTGGGGACCTTTGGGGGAGAAATAACATACATATTGAAGACTTTGTTGTCAGTTTTCCAGTGTAAAAACACAATGGGTAATGAATCGTCCAAAGCTCTGAGTAGTGGGGGATCAAAGCTAATGTAATTTAATTCTCCAAATAGCAGAAGGAGAGGGCAACCTGTCATTGAAGTCATGTGGTATTACATATTTTTTCACACATACTGTTCATCTGAGCAAATAAGATGTTTATACATGATAGAGACTTGCATGCCTGTGTGGTCACAGGTAGATTTTCAACTAGGGGGAGGGCATCATGGTCCAGGGTCACTTCACTGTAAGAAATGATTCTGTGCTCATGTAGATTTGAATTAACGTATTAGGTAAAATACATTCAATATGATTGTGTTTTTGATTTTGAGACAACTATTTAAATTAAATTTCAAATAAAATGCACCCATTGTAGTTAATAATAAAAATAAAACATAAGGATTATATTTATAATATCCCAAATAGAAGAACATTGAGTTGATTGAATTAATATAAACAGGCAGATTTTAATTGAAGTGGGTTTTTAAAAATTATGTCCCGCAATTCCCATCATGCCCCTGCCCCATATTACAGTATTTGCAGTTAGTTTGTTAAGCAGCTGATTCACCTTTGTAAATGCAGATATTACTTTGTGTTTTAATGCTCCTGTTTTGAACATGGCAGTTTATGGAGTTCATTGTCATGTTTTTGCTCTTTACAGTTCCACCATCGGTGAGGTGGCTGCGTTCTTGATCCAGGGACTGCAGGATGTCATGCAAATTGGTCCCCTGTTCGTCAGGCAGGTGCTGTTAGCCAGGGGCAGATCAATTTAAGGTAAGATATACAGTAATTTTAGGTTAGGATATATTCATAAAGTCTTGTCTCAATACCTGCATCAAAAAAAATGTCAGTCAGAGCCAAAGGATTGCAGAGTAATCAGTTAGTCGATCAGCAACTATTTTGATAACTGATTCATTTTTCATTTTAAAGTGGTTCACTGGTTCCAGTATTTAGTCTGTTGGTCACACTAATAAGATATTTTGAACATGTCATCTTAAGCTTTTGAAATGTGATACAGACCAAACAATTAACCACTATTAATAACTAATGAAAATAATTTAGTTACAGCTAAAGTATCAGTCAGTGTTGGGTGCATTAGGACAACAGAATGACAGAAACAACCCAGTTCAATCCAATCTAAACTGAAAATGACATTTTCTTTGAATGGAAAATCTCAATGTGTGCATGAGGCTGTTCTGGACTGTATACTTTGTCCTGCAGAAAAATTACACATTTTAGAAGTATTTAGGAGATGACTGGTAGCTCTGATGAGTTATTAGTTATATCAGTGTCAGGAGTTACAGGTGTCAGTCTGGTAGACAGGTGACCCACTGCTTCTTGTTCACTCACCTCCTCTGTGTGTTTGTGTCTCTAGAAAAACAAATATCAGAGATGGAGGTACCAAAGGCTACAGGCTGATCCAGAAACGTAAAGGACAGAGGTAAATAACACACGTGAATGTAAACAAACACACATACAAGTGTCACAGATATTTAGCCCCTGTCTGCCTCATCAAATAAATTTCTCTATTCCCTATTTTTCTGTTTACTGTTTTTTGAAAGTCTTCTGTTTCTCTCTTGCAGAAAAAGAAAACATGGAGAAGAACAGCAGGATAAGCAGTGCATAAAGAAACCAGAACTGCCTCCAAGCTGTTCATAGACGACCAGAAGCATGCTGGGTGCACCACCCCGGGTGCAGCTCCACATAGCTCTGAGCAGCCAAATACATCCATGTCTACTGAGACACGAATGTTGGACTAGCTGCTCCCATCGTGATCCACGGACTGCAGGATGTCATGCAGCCTGGTCCCCTGCCGTGAGGCAGGTGCTGTTAACAGGGACAGATCAACATTTAAGGGGAAGATATACAGTAAGTTTAGGTTAAGGATAGATATCATAAAAGTCTTGTCTCAATACCTGCATCAAAAAAATGTCAGTCAGAGCCAAAAGGATTGGCAGAGTAATCAATTAGTCGATCGGCACTATTTTGATAATTGATTCATTTTTTCATTTTTTAAAGTGGTTCACTGGTTCCAGTATTTAGCCTAGCAAAAATCTTTATGAACCATTGCTGGTGCTAGCTTCTGGTAGTTGTACAGTAGCGACAAGCATCATTTTGTACCATAACCTTGGCCTACTTCCAGCTATTGGTCTGCTCTGATTGCAATTTGCTTGATTACTATGAAAATAAGAGCATAGTTAATATAGCTGAATCATGATCAACAAATGCTTCATGTATATTAAGACATACTGTATCTATACAGCTACATGTAACTATATATTTTTTCATGTTTAGCCTTTATGTCAATTTGCTGTATAAACACAGATACAATAATTATGTACATATATAATAAGAGGTCAGTTTCCCCATTTAGAACAAGGGAGCAGTTGTGGGTTCTCCAAGTGAGGACCACTTCCACGTTTAAAAGCTGCAACCGTCCGGCGCTGGGGCTGGCCGAAGTGAGCAAATTTTCCATTGACCGCCATGTTAAAATAACGACTTTACAGCTTTAAAAACATATTTACAGTCTGATGCGTTTTAATTTTGGTCTCTACCGATAGTCTCCACCTCTGTGAACACTGTGAGGGGGTGAATTTTTTTTTTTATCAAACCGTTTTTATTTTTAAAAAATTT